>CAJUYG010000637.1:72516-89450 GCA_910591675.1 Galerucella calmariensis
ATGCGTGAGACACATACTCAGTACCCTCAAAAGGTGAACGTTTGGGCCGGTATCATAGGCGACCATATTATTGGTCCTATATTTATAGATGGAAATTTGACAGCTGAAAAATATTTAAATATGCTTAGAAATGAAGTTATTCCTGCGTTGGCAAACTTACATCCCAACGCAATAGATCCTAGCTTACCGAATGAAAATGTATGGTTCCAGCAAGACGGGGCAACACCCCATTATGCTTTAATGGTAAGAACTTATTTAGATGAAATCTTCCCCAATAAATGGATTGGACGAAGAGGTACTATTGAGTGGCCAGCTAGATCGCTATACCTTACGCCGTTAGATTTTTTCTGTGGGGTTATCTCAAGAACAAAGTATATGCAACACAACCAACTAGCATTGTAGACCTCAAAGACATGATAACTACAGAAATGCGAAATATTTCACCCCAAACTTTAAACAAAGTTAAGGAGGAGTTCTATAGGAGACTGTGCTATTGCCAACAACTAGGTGGAGAACATTTTGAGCATTTATTTTAATGTATTAAAATCAAATACATCAGGTATAAAAATTTCACCCTGTATAATTCATAATTGACCATACATTATTTAGTTTGTTGGAATCGGTTCATTAAGAGGATTTCAAAAATATGCAAATATACAGGGTGTTTCATTAAAAAACACCGACCATGTTATACTTGCGTGAATCACCCTGTACATTTACAATTATATTTACACAACGCACAACTCAACGATAGCTCAATCCCTCACTAACATCGGAACTTTGAGACTTAACTTGCAGACCATAACGGAGCGTGAAGATCTCGCAATGTTTTGTACATGTAAAAGTATCGTCTATACTTCTTCAATTGCTATATCGTTTACCATGCTTTATAACCAACGCAACGGTTAACCAGCACCAATTTTTAACGTTATATGAGCTAGCATTAAAGATTGTGTTCATTCTCCAACACCTCGACTAATAGCATTCATTTAAAGTGCTACTTGTGCGCTCAACATATTATCTCGAGGCCCACTATTTATCTATCCATCACATTGCGCCAATATCCGTCTTGGCGATTTTTTTTCCTCCCATTCTGACTGTAATAGCTAGTCTTTCAATGATTTTGCAACCCGCCTTCAAACCGAGTCGGTAACCGGCCAGACAACGCACATTCGAAATTTAATTTGTCGCGGTTACTTACAGCTCACATGTTTTTTGTTACCACAAATATCAATCGTGATCCTGTCGCTAATTTTTTCATTAGACTATACAAAAAAAGTGATAAAATGTCTGAGCTTAAATGACAGTAGTGTATGTGATTGTTTTGGTTATCGGCGTTGATATATTGCGGAAAAAGTTTCTTTGTTATTAATTTATTCCGGTCAATTTCATTTTGGTGTACAAATTTAGTGGCAACGGTGTAGTGACGGTTAGTAGGTCATTGGTAAGTTGGTAAACAAGTTACATTCCCGCCAAAAAAGCATGGTTATACAATGGTATCACTATAGATTGTTCATTTCTATTTGTTGGGAGATTTAGAATGGATTTCTTTAGGTGTTAAGGTGTTTCGATTTAAATAGGAGACTAATAAATTAAAAAATGATATTATTGTAAAAAAAATTCCCATCTGTTGATATATAATTATTAAAATATATGCAATAATCATCATTGTTTACTGAAGTGAAGGTTATCAGTGGTCAATAACAGATATTTTTATAATTGATAGTTGAAAGCGGTTTAATTCAGAATTATATGTTTTGTGACTTCATTCTGAGGATGATATCGAAATAATTATTGATTTAATTATTAGATAGTGGAATTAATTATTCATTTATTATACATTAATATGAGTAGATTCCACAGAGTAAGGGACCAAAAAGTAAATTCAAAAAATTGTTTATTACGTGAAAAGTGACCTATTTCACACGAGTGGAATAATATCACATTGCACATTTTACATAAATAAATATATTATCTAATTAATTTAATTAGAAAACTTTTATAATTAATTGGATAAGTGTATAAAATAGTAATTGTTTATTAGAAAAAAAAATTATTGTAATTGTTGAAATTTAAATTGAAGTTATTATTAATTGCAATAAGGCTTTGGAGATATTTGTCTTCGTTATTTGTGCCTCTACATTGCTTTCTGAAAGAAGTAAGTTATAATTTGAAGTACAACTACTAGTGTGGTTAGAAATCTTTGCATATTTTTAACTCTCCAGTTATACCTACCCATTGGTAGCACAATTTGGTTAAGTATTGATATGAATATAAATTTTAAGTTAAAAATAAGCAATATTTTCCCCTTAGTTGATATTTATGTTAAACATGTGTCAGTTTCAACGATTTTCCTGAAAGTGTTAACATTAAAAATAATAAAATTAAATAAAAAACTACAAAAAGAAACAACTACAAATATATAATTATTAGATCGGCCTCGTACAACATTGTCTCAAACATACTTTTGAAGATTAAAAAGAAGTATTTTTATTTGTCAACGAAAAAAAATAAAAACATTTTGGTTAATTGCAAATGTCTGCTCACATTCTATAGTCAAACGACATGTTGTGTGCATATTATCGAGAAGATATTTTTTTTTCTTAGAACCTGTTGATGTAAAATACTAAACTATTGTGATAAAATGATATTATTGTTATATCCAACACTATAAATATGCATATTTGTAACATTAAAATTCACAATACCTAATGCAAATGGTATTCAACTTGTTGTATAATTAAAATGAGGTGAAATAAAAAATAATAGGTTCAAGAAACACATGAATATTTATCTTTCTATTACAATTTTCACTTATCTTGGCATTTTAGATAAATTAAATATATACGTTTACCGCGAACAATCCATATTACATCAACCAGCTTATTATATGAAATATACAAATACACATAAACTATTGACATTAAACATTTATTTATATTTATCACTTGCTGACAATCTGTCAAAGTAAAATAATTTAAAAAATATAACAAAAAGTTTCTTCAAACATTAAATTTTCTTATCTCCGCGCAATAAATCTACTAAAATAGTGACCTTGAGGGATTTTTAAGCACGTTTGGTATGAACCAACTTGATTCCTTGACATTTTTTCCTGATTATCTTTTTTCTTTCTTCATATTTTATCAGCACTAAATACTATTCAATACCTACGCAATCTCTTCTGAGCTCTTTCTTTAATGGTCATGTTTTTTGGGAGTTGACCTGTACTACTGGCCGTGTTTGTCTTTGAGTTCATGCCCATTTCCAGCATATCCCTTCAGGCGCTCATCCAACATGATATCTTAAATCATTTTATTCCTAAATTAAGAATTACTTTACTTCGGTTACCTATGATGCTTGTTTTTCAGATTCTTTTTTAAACTATAATTTATTTTCTACTTTTTAGTTAGACTTTCAATAAGCTGTGTGTTTTTTTTAGTTTAATTAAATCTGTTCGTTTAAAGTGGTTCAAAATCAAGTTCAAAAGAGCCGGCTACAAACATACATACATACAAACATATACACTGTGTTCAGAGCCGGTCTTAGGGTTTGCGGGGCTGTGTGCAAAATTAAATGCGGGGCCAAGAAAAAAAAATTATTTATTTACTCATTAAAAATGAGTATTTTTGCTTCAGCGACGGCACGTGTCTGTAAGGTAATTATTCCCTTATCGTGAAAAAGTCACGCTAGCGCGGGGCCGGCCTAATCGCGGGTCCGAGTGCAGTGCACACTTTGCCCCCCCATATATCCGGCTCTGACTGTGTTATTTACAAGATGCGACATAGGAGTTCCTGTACAAAACTGTCAAACGCGAGCTAACTTTCTTACCAAATAGCGTTCATAGAAAATAATGACAGATTTGGAAAGGTCGTTGAAAAAAAGTTCAAATGCACTTTCAATTTTCTTAGATTCGCTTTGGTTTAATAAAAAAATGTATGTATATGTTTAAAAAAGTAGTACACCATTTCCATAACACTTACGAATACTGAAAACACCACAGCGGGGAATCGAACCGCGATAGTTCACGTCTAACTTTCAAATTTCCCGTGTTTCTACCCGTCTGGCTGTCTCCTACATGGTTGAAAGTATTCGAAAGTGGTATGAAAATGGAGTTCAACTTTTTTAAACATGGCTATCCATTTTTTTCAACCCAATGCAAATTTAAGAGAATTAAGGATGCATTTGAGCTTATTTTTCAACGACCTTTCCAAATCTGTTATTATTTTTTCCTACGAGCGGGCGGAAAATTGAATTTTCCACACACATTTTAGTGTGGAAAATTCATTTTCCCGCACCGTGTGGAAATAATTTTCTACCTCAATATATCAAATTAATAATAAGCCGGTATATTATGGTGGTTGCGAAATGCTTTAGTTACCATGTCTAACTAACCAGCTATTTACTTTCATTTTTGTTTGTTTATTGTCAGAAAACGGTCAGTGCATTTCTACAATATTTTGCTCGTGAATAAGTGAATCCTCATTAAAAATGAATATTTGTCTCGAGGGAATCGATGAAAATACAAGCGATGGAGTTCCCGATGAGATTCTTCTAGCAGCAGAAAATGTGAAAACGGATCTGTTACCAGAAAAATCAAAGAGAAGATATGAAAAAGAATACGAGATCTTTTGCAAATGAAGCGTAAGGAAGGGCATTAATAATAATAATAATCTAATAAAATATGTTTCCGAATAAACTATAAGCACTTATAATCAGATAAAAATATCTCAACTTTTGATTAGTTCTGTTGACTTTCCTCACGCTCGTAGAAAAACTATTGTACCTAACACTTGCGGTAAACGTTTTTCCGCAATCGGCTACTTCACCGAACTCCGCTACGCGTCGTTCGGTGAACGGCAGACTCGTGCGGAAAAATTCATTTTCCGCACTAGTTAGGTAAATAGCTATTTATGAACGCAATTTGGTAAAAAAGCTCGCGTTTGACAGTTTTGTACAGGAATCTCTATGTCGCATCTTATAAGTGTATACAGGTGAAGCTGATAAAACCGTGTTAAAAATAATTTAGTAAAATACTTAGAGCACACATGCGGCTCTGGTCTGGTGGCCGAGGGCAACCTTGGTCACAGCTAGATCGCAACTGGCACGCCTTCAAAGGGTGGTCAGTTTGAGGGCAACTGGCTGCATGAGGACTACACCAACTGTTGCGATGGAGGTGATCCTTGGTCTTCGGCCTCTCCACCATGTGATCGAGGCTGGGGCGGGGAGGGCTTTCCTGCGCTTGAAACAGCTGGGATACGTGCGAAGAGGGGAAGAGTGCAGGCACGTCAAGAAGCTCCGGCTCCTGGAAGAGATTCCAGTTCTGGCTCGAGTGACTGATGAATGCCTGCGTAAGTACTACTTCGCTACCCCATACAGGGCCATGATACGGGATAGAGAGTCCTGGGAAAAAGAGAGAAATACACAGCCTAATGGGACCGTCTGGTACACAGATGGCTCATGCTCCGGTGATAGAGCAGGGGCTGGGATTTACTCCAGGAACCCAAGAACACGGGTTTGTGTACCATTGGGTGATGGTGTATCTGCATATCAGGCCGAGATATATGCTATCTTGGAATGTGCGCAGATAAACCTAGACAGAGGTTATGATGATCGATGCATAACCATATACTCCGACAGGCAGCAATTAAAGCCCTGAGTGGGTATACCAGCAACTCAGGACTTGCTAACGAATGTCGAGAACGACTTGCTAATCTTGCAAGGCGGAACGTGGTGCGGCTAGAATGGGATTCCAGTCCACTCTGATTTTAAAGGCAACGAGATGGTGGATGCACTGGCTGCGGAAGGGGCGGCAGCTCCTTTCTGCGGCCCGGGCCCGACCCTGGGCCTAACAAAACAAAAAATACGCAAGGAGACGAAGAAGTGGCTGAGGAATCAGCACCTCGCTCATTGGAATGCTCTGCAGGGTCCTAGACAATCCAAACTTTTACTGAAGAGATGGACTGATGGACACGCCAGGGCAGCCACTGAACTACCAAGGAGTAGGCTAAGGAAGATAGCAGGACTCCTAACAGGGCACTGCTGTATGAGGAAACACCTCCACAACTTAGGAGTAGAGAAAAGTTCCCTATGTAGGGGTTGCGGCATGACTGACGAAACGTCAGTCCATGTTCTCTTAGAGTGTCCACACTGGGCTGTACTACGCAGGCGACTCTTCGGAGTTATAGCCCCTGGAGACACAAGCAGACATCCATTGAAAAAGGTTTTGGCCTTTATTGAAGGGCTCGGTTTCATGGATGTCTAGGTAGCAGGAATGGCACAATGGGCCCGCCAGTGGCCTCAGTGTCGGAACCTTGGCTTGAGTTGTCCAGGACAAGGCTCGCCTGCACATTTAGTAGTAGTAGTAGATCTCACAAGAAAGATTATCTATTTAATTCTAGTTTAACTTTTATCCTTCAATTCGAACCGGCTCTTTAACACATTCAAAATTATATAATGAGCAAGAAATTCGGATTTCACGGCGTTTGTAATTTTGTATAATTGGTTGACAAAATTGTACTTATAAAAAATCTTGTTAGTTATGCTTGGGTATCTAAAATATTTCATTACATCAGTAATTTTTTAATGAATTAACTAATAAATTTTTGTTTAGACACATTAGTTTTGATAAATAAAATGGTTTGTTTTGCTTCCTAAAATGTCCTCTGGATACACAATGGTTAATAACGAAATGTGGGTTGATTTTTATCAGATTAAAACGCACCCATAAATGGTAATTAATATTGAAATATTATATTGGTCGAGTATATTCGAGCAAACGCCAACCGGTGTAAAACACTTAGGGGCAGGCAAGAGGTAGTTGCATTAAAAAGTTTATAAAATGTGTGATGAAAGTAGGTACAAACGGCTGATAATAGTTCAAGTTGGAAAAGAAAAGGAGTATATTAAGGACACTCTATTATTATTGAAGCAGGATGCAAGTCTTGAACGCTTCCCAAATTTACCTGCAAGGATTTCATCTGTTTTTCATAGACATACAAATATATTTTAGTTTAGTTTCAAGGTATGAACAATAGATAAATTTCCTAATTCTATCTGTAGAGTAGGGAGGGTGAGTCCACCTTCCAAGGAAGGTGGACAGGTCACTAGGAGACATCTCCTTTATATCGGCAGGGCAGGTGTAGGCCAAGACTCACCGAACACACACTCTCTTATTGACGATAACTCCGGACTCTCGCATAAGACATGCCTGACAGTTTCATACTCCTGTTCACACATCCTTCATAGAGGTGTGTCTAGCCCCATAGTATGGAGGTGTTTCCTTAGTTGACAGTGACCACTCAGAAATCCACTGTTAAACGTAGGTTTTTCCTGGTCATCGCCAAATATTTCTTTGGCGCCAGCTTTCTAGGGTCGCCCAGGGTGATCCTAGCAAGACTGCATCCTTTGATTATATCCATCTCTTAAGGGATTGAGCATGGGTGTAACGTGTGGCTGGTTCCGCAATTGTCGAAGTCGTTAGACCGTAGGTGTCACTGGGCATTGAAGTTTTTACTCCAGTCGCTTCCCTGGCTAAAGAATCGGCAATGCGATTATCTTTACTTCTGTCCTGCCCTTTAACCCACCTAAGGATAATATTGTTATCTGCCGAGGCGTTAGCTAAATCTTGGTGGCACTCCAGTACTAGCCCCGATATAACACGTTGTCTGTTCAATGCTAATAGGGCTTGTCTACTTTCAGTGCAGGTTGTTATGTTTTTGCCAGAAATTCCTTTTATGGTTAGTTCTTTTGTGGCAATTGAGCTATCAGCCAGTTCTGTTTGAACCACGCTGGTATTGTTTCCCATTCCCCACTTAATCCTTAGGCTTAGTGCTCTGGAGTGAACTCCACATCTAAGCCTTCTTTCATTTTTGAGCCATCTGTATATATGCGTATTGCATTCGCAGCATCTGTGTTCTGTTTTATTTGTATTTTGTAGGGTTTATTAAACACAATCCTGGATTCAATTGCATCATTGGTTGCCTGCAGCAGTCTATTATTATTTAAATTAGGAAGCAAGTCTTGAACTTGTACCAAATTTACCTGCAAGTATTTCATCTGTTCTTCCTAGAATTACAAATATATTTTAGTTTAGTTACAAGGTATGAACAATAGAGAAATTTCCTAATTCTAATAATAATATTTAAAATTTTTAAAACTTCAAAGTTTGAAAGTCGTTTAAAATTCAAAGAATATATACATATACAAAGTGACATAAAAAATAATAAAATTCTATTTCAACAAATGCCAATACAAATAAACGCCTCTCTCACATATATATTAAATCGTAAAAATATAAGTATTCTACTTCATGTCCCCTTTTTATCATACACATAACTATTTTTAGCATTCTTTGAGTCGTATACGCTGGAAAATACATCAAAATTTTTATTCAGTCATCGCATTTATCCTTCACTTTGTTCCGAAGCAGAATAGAAGTTATTTAATATGTATTACATCTACCATTCCCACGAATTCATTAGCATTAATGAAGACATTACTACTGTCAAATACGAGGGCAAGGCGATATCTACTGACCGTTAACCGTAAATTGATCGCTAAATTTTATCCCGAGAAGGTTCTTTCCAATTTCTAAAGGCGGTTTTATACTAAACGAACATAACAACTAACTAGTAATTGTAAATATTAAAATAACAATAGAGTTATGAGATATGGTAAACAATAACTTAACGTACCTCTACTTTCAATTTTTTATATTTCAGTGAATCTTCAGCCAGTCAAAAACTCTTCTTGAACAAATCGTTTATATTAGATATACCGGGTCTCCCAAGTTATCGGATTTAGGCAACATCTCGCTTATTTGACAAGCTAATTAATAAATAAAAAAACTTCATTGAATGGCATTAAAGTACCTTCCAAATACTCACTCCTTTCTCTGACCTCCCCGCTCCCTCTACCTTCTTCTCCACCTTGGACCAAAAATATCCCTACAATCGATACCTCACTTACCATTTATAATAAGCATGAATCTCCCACTACACTTATAAAGAAAGCATTCCTAGAATTACTACAAAAAAAACCGTATGATTTAATACTCTACACAGACGCTTCCAAAACTGACTCCGGTGTTGGTTGTGCAGTTTCCTCGAAGCATGAACTCATAAGCTCCTTCACCCTACCTATAGTGTGTAGCGTTCACACAGGCGAGCTACAAAGCATTTTTCAAGCTTTCAAAAGTATCCACCTACCCCACAAAAATATTGCAATATGCACTGACTCCCTTTCCTCCATTCAGTCAATCAAGTCAATCTTCACTGACCACCCAATTGTCCAGAATATACACGACATCTATCAAACTCTCGTTGCTCAAGATATAACAGTCTCTCTCATCTGGCTTCCATCTCACATTGGCATTGATGGTAACGGATACTAACCTATACTGTAGAATCTAACTTAAATATCTGTAATAATTATGTAAATATCTGTATTTATTTTTTCTGTGCCAATGACCAGCGCTGTCGAGGCACGTTAAGCTAAAATAAAAAAAAATATTTTTAATAATAACAAAAGCATCAATATTTCATGAAGTATAAATTTCAACTGAAATACCTCTGATGCAATTCAAAAAAAACGTACAAACAATTACAGCAAGTGTTCAAAATTATTTCCTGCAGAATCCTTGCAAGCTGCAAAACGTGTTAAAAGTGTTGTGCAGGCCCCAGCTGAATCATTGCTGGTGTAATGCTACGAGATGCTTCACAAATGCGTTCTTTAAGATCCTCTAAATCATAAAATACTTCAACCTAGAATTCTAACCCTTACGTTAACCCGACGTGACTAATGTTTTAAAGGCCATCTGAAGTTTAGCCACAGGAAATATAAATTTCGGCGGGAATTTTAAATATCAAATTGAGGGAGAATTTTATCTTTTTTAAAAATAATTGACTTTACCAAAATAACACAAAATGCAGCTGTTTATTAAAAAATATATGGTGACTGATAGATAGTATTTCGGCAAATCTTGCGTCAACAAAAGTTTGTCAAATAATCTCTCATGTTCAGCTCTGATGCAAGATTACAATTCTAGGTTGACGTATTTCATGATTTAGTTGATCTTAAAGAACGCATTTTTGAAGCATGTAGCGTTACACCAGCTATGAAAGAAAGCTTTAACACGTTTTGCAGCTTGCATGGATTCTGCAGGAAATAATTTTGAACACTTGCTGTGTTCGTTTTTTGAATTGCATCAGAGGTATCTCAGTTGAAGCTCATACTTCATGAAATATTGATGCTTTTGTTATTATTAATTGAAAAAAAAACCAAGTATGTGCTATCGTTGTATTCCAAATAGAACGACACGCAATTTTCAATGACAATATACAGGGGGTGTCATTTGAAAATAAAAAGAGAGGGGTAGCTACCACAGGGCTGTCAAATGTAATTGTTATAAGTCATTAGGAAGGTACTTTAATGCCATTCAATGCAGTTTTTTTTATTTATTCATTTATCTTGTCAAAAAAGCGAGATATTGCCTGTATATTGGAATTTTATATTGGAAACTTTGGAGGATCTAGGATTCAGAGGAAATACCTACAACTTAATAAAAAGCTATCTAACTAACCGTTATCAATATGTTAAAATCAAAAACTCTATTAGTAAAAAGAAATTAGTAGAATGTGTAGTTCCGCAAGGGACAGTGTTGGGATAAATTTTATTTATAATATATTTAAACAATTTACTGGCATTTCAATCTAGTGGTGATGATCTCCTTTGCTGATGATACTGCAATAGTGTATATTGCAGATACTTGGATGCAACTAAAAGAAAAAGCAGAAAGTGATCTTGTAAAAATTTTTTCCGCAAATCGCTAGGAAATTTTGACATTCCTGTCAAAATTTCTTGAAGAAAAAGTCAGGACTTCCTTACTGTAAGGAAATGTCATTTCCTTACTGTAAGGAAATGTCATTTCCTTACTGTAAGGAAATGATATTTCCGTACAGTTGTTAGTGTTCTACATAAATGATTGAAAACACATTGCTTATAAGGAATTAATTTATATTTTGAAAACATCAAGTCATTGCTGAATACATTTTTAAGATCAATTTGTTATATTTACAGTAATTTGACAGTTAGTACAATTATTGAACATTGGAGGAACACTCTTAGAACTATGAGAAACATTTTGGACAACATGCAGGGTGGTAGGGTCATTTTGTTGAATATTTTGTACTGTGAAAATTTTATTTGCCACCTCAACCTTATTGTTAAGCGATTCTTCGATATATCCTTCAGCAACGTTTGATGACTTCCATCCGCCATGCCTCTTTAAATTAGTTATGTCGGCACCAGAGTCAACCAATATTGTTGCAGAAGACCGACGAAAGCAGTGACCAGTATATTCTGTCGGATTTACCAAGTTCAAATAAGTAGCAACTATTTTGGGCATTTTTCTAAATTGATGAATTCCTACCACTTGTCTATAACCCTTTCCGCTTTGATATTTAAAGAAAAATCGGTCACTGTTCATATTTTCTGGTCTTAACGAAACATACTTTCGATAAACATTCAAGTAGATCTGATTAATTACAAATGATCTTGGTTTGTTGGTTTTCGAATCAGATATGCTGATTAAAAGCTTAGATTCTAAGTCTTCTATATCGTGTACAGTCATTCGGACTAACTCATCCATTCTACAGGCCCCAGAAATACCAAATATTACAGCCACCTAAAAAATAAATAAAGCTAATAATCTAAATAGAAATTAAAACCTTGTAAATTACCTTAATCATTAAATTTTCTTTATCTGGAGCTTCCTGGATAAATTTTTCAATTTCTTCCTTCGTTAAAATCTTAGATTTCTTTGCCCTATAACCTTGAGCTTGCCGTTTCAATAAAGAACGAAGTTTTGAGTATGTAGATATATCTACATTGTGTTTAAGTGCAAGGGTTGACTTCAGCATTGAATAATTGGCCCATAATGTTGAAGATTTCATCTTTAAACAAAGGTCTAGGAAGTATGCCATTACAACATTTTCTGAGAAAGAACTCGTATTTTTACTCATGCGATCAATATCTGTTGAATTTTAAACGATTTGCGGAAAAATAGTATGTTTACCTCGTAGGAAAAGCCACATTCCTGGACTCTGTGTCTGGACTCAATCTTCACAGTCGTCCAGGAATGTTAAGCTTTTCCTACCCGGTAAACAATGTACTATTGATTGCTTTAAACAAAAAAAGTTATCCATAAACTACGATAAAACTTGTTACTCACCTTTCACATGTCTAGCTTCTTTTTTACCTCCGTATAACTTTTTAACTATACAAGGTCACAATGAAAATATTGTATTGCATTCATCAGATAACATTAAATATTTGGGAGTAACAATTGACAGTCATTCACGATGGAATTTTCATAGTAACCAAATACAAAAATATATATTTATTTTGATCCCATACAACACGGCTCCACCCACCACGTCAAATTTAGTAGTTGAGGTGCACATGCGCCCAAGCAGCCTTTAACCTTCTATTCGATGTGACTAAATGTGAGCCGATTAGTGCAGTTGGTAGGGTATTGAGCTTTCAACTCAGAGGTCGTAGGTTCGAAACCCGGTTCGTTTCTGGGTTTTTTTAAAGTTTTTTATTTCTTATTTTCTGATATTTCTATACATAGTTACACTTTGATCAACCAGGTTTAGGTCTGGGTTTTCTTGTTTTTTTTAGTTTTATATTTCTGATATTTACATATTTATTTCAATATTGTTATGGCAAAGTCTTGAGTCATGCGCAGTTGAAGGAGCCGTGTTGTATGTTTACCCGCTCCTCTATTTTGGTTTTAGTCTTTTTATTTAATGTTTTCAATTCATAATCTCTAAAACTTTTACATATTCAAATTATATCTGTCACTTTTCTTATCTGTTTTTTTTTTATTTAACACTATTTGTTTTACTCATTGTATGTACTTACTGTTACGAACACCGAGCTAATCATGCCTTAGTTTCCCCACACTCAGGCATTGCCTTAGTAGGTAAATCGGTTTGTTTGTCAGCCAGATATCAAATTATTCTCATAAAATTATTTTATTTTGTCTTTGTAATCTTGTTTCTATAATTATTTTGTAATTGTTTATGATGATGAATAAACTTATTATATTATATTATATACGATAACTTGAGACACCCGGTAAAGTTAATTTTTCTATGATCAGTGTACTTGTAGTTTCTTCAATGCAATGTATTACAAAAACGATATTGAAAGCACGATTATTAAAAGTAAATTATAATAAAATGAGTGACTGACATTTTTCCAATTACTTCTTTTAAATAATTAGTCGACATTCAAATAGAAAAAATCAATATTTTTATTAGAGAAAGGTGTTTTTAATCCATTACGGTGTACACAATTTTCGTAACAGAAAAATAGGTGGTATGCAAATTTTTGTGCTGTTGACCTTTTACGTTTAAGCGGTTGTAATTTTTTAAGCTACCAGTTCAAGGGAGCGGTGTCATGACATACATTTAGTTAAAGCGGAGTATATTGGAGAAATAGTTTCGATACACTTTGTTTGAAACCAACATCTCAACAGTACCGAGTTGTTTTTGGATTTTTTAACATAAATATTAACTTTTTTTAACATTTATTTCTTTGTTGTTTCACCAAACTGAAAAAAATAGTCCCATCCATTTAATCTACTTAAAAAATAGACATAACATAACCTAAACACTATCCTGAGGTGGATTAAAAGGCACGACAGGAATAAAGGAAATCGCATTGCCGATTTTTTAGCCAGGGAAGAGGCTGGACTAAAAATTTTAGGACCCAGTGACACCTACGGCCTAACGACTTCGACAATTGCGGAACTAGCCAAACGTTACACCCATGCTCAATCCCTTAAGAGATGGGATGGAATCAAAGGATGCAGCCTTGCCAGGATCACCCTGGGCGACCCTGGGAAGTCCGAAGAAATATTTGACGATGACCAGGAAAAACCTACGTCTACAGTAGGATTTCTGACTGGCCACTGTCAACTAATAAAACACCTCCATACTCTGGGGCTAGTAGACACACCTCTATGCAGGATGTGTAAACAGAAAGATAAAACTGTCAGGCATGTCTTATGCGAGTGTCTGGAGTTATCGTCAATAAGGGAGTGTGTGTGCGGTGAGTCTTGGCCTACACCTGCCGATATAAAGGAGGTGTTTCCTAGTGACCTGTCCACCTTCCTGGGAAGGATAGGATGAACGATGACCTACCCTCCCTACTCTACAGATACAGAACCTAAACACTATTTTCAAACTCTTATGGTATCTTTAAGGCTAATGAAACAGATGTGGCTTCTTTTATGACTCGGTTATGTATGTAGGTATTATGTAACTACATTGGGGTGATATTTACTGAGTCCATAATGATCTATCTGCCCACTTTCTTCCAAGTTTACGTCTACGTCAAAATTCCCAGTGCAGTTTTACTCTGGCTTATTTGTTTGTTCTAAAATAGTTGTAGTCCTCCAGGACTACCTCTCAAAAGGGAGCTCTATCCACAGTAGGATGACAATGATTACCCCACCCAAAATAGTTTTAATTGAATAAAATACAATTTGCATTCACTTAATTGCGGCAAAAATATTAAAAATATCATCATTATTTTCTTTTTATTTATTTATTTTCTGTTTCAGAAATCGACAGCTCCAGCAATGGCTCCCCACCATCATAATTTCGAGATAATCGAAGTAGAGGACGACGGAAGACCAAAAAACAAAGTAAAATCATGTTTGCGGCAAAACGGATTGACAATAGCCACCATGATGGGTGTGATTCTCGGTGCCGTGTTGGGTGTAATTTTAAGGTACTCCAGAGACTCTTGGTCGAAACGGGAGATTATGTATATTGGATTTGCAGGACAGATATTTTTAAGGATGTTAAAAGCTCTAATTATACCGTTGATTATGTCTTCATTAATATCAGCCATAGCTAGTTTAGATTTATCTCTTTCGAGGAAAATAGCAGCAAGGGCTATTGCATATTACTTAACAACCACATTCGCTGCCGTAGTGTTAGGTATGGTCGTAGTGATGACCATAAGACCTGGAGTAGGACACGCCAGCGAGGCTAGTGGAGGCAAAACATTAAAAAGAAATGTTACCACCGAGGATACTTTACTAGATTTAGTACGGTAAGTACCTTTTAACTATTTAATTAGAATACTCCAATTGATGGTTTTACAAACATCCACCTTAAGTCGGAGAGTCGGACTCGCGCACGGAGAGTTCCGTATTGTCAACTGTCGTGGACATGCCCTGTTGCAAAATTAAGCCGGATACTGCTTTCGCTATTGCCACATAGATGGCGACAGGATACTGTTTTAAAAATCACGTTTGTTGTATGGGAGCCCCCTTAAATATCCGCTGATTCTGCTAACCGGGAGATAAGAGACGTGGTTCTATAAGGTTGTTGTTGTTCTATAGAGAATGGATAAATAGTATTCTTGAACGTCAATCTCCCAAATGCTCCTACTGAGTAAATTAAAGGGATCAGGGTCAGGGAGCACGGAATAATTAGACAGTTTTGTTGACTTATTTAACGTTCTAGACCATTAACCTCACTTTTTTATACTCTCTCAGAAATAATGGCAAATGTCCAAACATCGGTATATTATCAAAGGTAATACCACGAGTGCTTCAAATTTTATCGATAATTTTTTCTTTTCCACGAAAACTTGTTTATTTGGCAAAAATATGAAAACAAACCGATTGATAAAATCACGAGTCCGTTAGGACGAGGTATTTTATCTAAATTCGGTTTGTTTGAATGTTTTTGCCTCAAATAAACAAGTTTGAGTGATGAAAATAAAAAATTATGTGATAAAATTTGAAGAGCGAGTTGTATTTGGGAAGATTATTTTTTTCAACAATTTAAAATTTTGTATTACCTGAATGTTCAATATTCTCTTGGGTGATGGCACTCAATCGGTTTGTGTTCATTTTTCAATAATTTTCGAAGCAAAGTAAAATTTTGACGTTTTGATGTAAACAAAGTATTATCGATGAGGAAGCAGAATTATCAGTATAATACCGAATGATTGGCTAGAATAATGTATTGCTATTGGTTTAAACAACCAAAATGTCATGTCATATTGACAAGTGAAAAAAAATAATCGTATAATAATTATTATCACTTTAACGCTGGGTTGTTATGTTTTATTATAACATAACAATAATTATAATAGAGCGTTTCCAAGTGAAGTCATCTCTCGGCATGTTGTCAAGTGATCACGGACAACCTTCAGAAAGATGGATTTTTTATTGATTTAAATATATTTAATTGGCTTTAGTAAACTTGTGTATTAGTGTGCATTAGTGGAAACTTACAGATATAATAATTTATAAGTGTGAAAAAGCAATTGTTAAGAATGTTATGGTGTATTATTCGCTTTGAGATAATATTAGATTTCAGTGTGAAGGTTGTTCAGTGACAGAAATTCGGCACGATGACGTACTTGAATAAGGTTAATTGTAAATAATTAAAAATTCCAAATTAAAAACACACAATAGGTTCAAATACGCACATTGTGTTTTATGATTGTTTAAGAAATTCGCTGTGGCTTAGTTCCCTGTTCCATGCTCCCTCTTTGATGTTCCAGAATACGTGATTTTGGGAGAGCAGCAATAGAGTGGAATATAGTAAACATATACGTAAACATACAACAAGGCTCCACCTACCACGTCAAATTTAGTAGTTGAGGTGCGCATGCGTCCAAGCAGCGTTTAACCTTCTATTCCTCAGTCACTGAATGTGAGCTGATTAGCGGAGTTGGTAGGGTATGGAGCTTACAACTCAGAGGTCGTAGGTTCGAAACCCGCTTAGATGCTGGGTTTTTTAGTTTTTTTTTTAGTTTTTTATTTCTTATTTTCTGATATTTCTATACATAGTTACACTTTGATCAACCGGGTTTGGGCCTGGGTTTTCTTGTTTTTTTTT
>CAJUYG010000637.1:89460-127076 GCA_910591675.1 Galerucella calmariensis
TTTTTAGTTTTATATTTCTGATATTAACATATTTATTTCAATATTGTTATGTTACTACTAAATTTGGCAAAGTCTTGAGTCATGCGCAGTTGAAAGAGCCGTGTTGTATGTTTACCCGCTCCTAAAGGTTCTGGTCCGGACTTTCATAAATGGCGCGAATGCTATAGACACAGATAAATAAACCTCTGATCCTCTGTATCTTCCTCTCTTACCGGAGTTAAGACGGACATTCCCACTTAAACAATGGCCTATGGCTTGTTGCCTCTAGGTGTATTCTCACAGAAAATATCTGACAAGTAATAAACAGTTTTCAAACCAATCAGAAATCTTTATGAGAACGCTTTAGGGTCTTTGCGCCGAATCCCGATTTTCAAAGACTGTCTGTTATGCTGGTGAGAACAAAGCTTATGTCTGTAGGATCTCTATGGACACGCATCACAAAAGATAAACAAATCCACCTCAAAAGTTGCAGATACTTGATATCAAAAACGTTGTATTTGTACAAGTTGTCAGAACCAAACATGAGCCCCGGAAAATATGCGAACTAAAATAAGGTCATCGCAAGCAGCCAATCAAGAGCCATTGAGCTTACAACTCAGAGGTCGTAGGTTCAAAACCCGCTTAGATGATGGTTTTTTTGTGTTTTTTTTTGTTTTTTATTTCTTATTTTCTGATATTTCTATACATAGTTACACTTTGATCAACCGGGTTTGAGCCTGGGTTTTCTTGTTTTTTTTTAGTTTTATATTTCTGATATTAACATATTTATTTCAATATTGTTATGTTACTATTAAAGGTTCGCAAGCAGCCAATCAAGTGCCAATGTTAACGATTGTCCATTAGTAATTGTTAAATATAATCGAAATAACATGACCGAGTGATTTCATCAACATACATCATTTTATTCATTCTGTATCAGTGTTGTCAATGCTAGGATGATTATCCGATTTTTAAACAATTTCACTAATTTGGATCCAATAGTTTTTCGAATATTTTGTAGAGGGAATATATAAAATGGCTATTGTTTTTGGGGATTTTTCATATTGACTGGGGTCGAAGACTTTATTTAGATAACCAATGTGTCCTTTTGGTAATTTTGAGTTACATTTTTAGCGAGTTTGACTTTGTTTACACATCTCTTAACAGTTGACATTTATGGTATCGATATTTGGTTATCGATTCAAAATATCGAATTGTTACTACAAAAATACAACTACAGCGACATGAACACGCCCACCAGGGCTAGCGTTTGCTTCTGCCAACTGTACCTCATGTTCTGTGGTTCAAGAAATAAATAGGGGGAGAGACTTTAGGGCAGTGTATATGTTAAAAATAATATTGTTTCATATTTTAAAAGTAGCTTTATAATAAAAGCTAATTATGTTAGTAGAAACACATTTGTCAATTAATTTAAAATCGATAAGATGATGTATGATCTGTTTTTCGTAAATATTGATTATGAAATTGGTTGCACAAAAATGTAAACACAAATATCCTTGAAAATCGATTCAATATTTTTCATTATATAATATATAGACAGACTGGGAAAATTACAATATTACAACAACTTATTTATAATTTTATATGACGTATCAGATCTTTAGTAAAAACCATCTGCAATTAAAATAAAAAAAAAATAAAAAACCTTCAATTTTAACAAGTTAATATATATCTATTCATGAGCGTCCAAATTTGTCTATTTGAATATTTAGCAGTAAGTGTATTATTAATTTATGGTTTGAATTTTTAGAAACATGTTCCCTCCTAATATGGTGGAAGCTACTATATACCAAGTAAGTAATAATTAAACAATCAAATATTCTATATATTATATAATTTAAGAAGAAATATTTGTCAAATGTTTGTATTATTATACAGTGTGGAAACCGCTTATGGAATAAAATTCTTTGTCATTATTTTAGAAAATTATAAAAAATGCCGAGACATGTCAACTTTTGAATTGAGTTGTGCGTTATGTAAACATAAATTTAAATGTACAGGGTGATTCACGCAAGTATGCCATAGTCGGTGTTTTTTTTAATGAAACACCCTGTATATTTGCATATTTTTGAAATCCTCTTAATGAACCGATTCCAACAAACTAAATAATGTATGGTCAATTATGAATTACACAGGGTGAAATTTTAAAATTATTGATTTATTACACTTGAAATATTAGTACTTTTGTCCACGACCACCTAATAATAAGTCGATATTTTACCTCCTAACAAAAGGTATATGGTACCCATATATCTACTAGAGTGAATTATGGTTCATAATACACTGGAGTGTATTATGGTTCATAATTCACGACTAGAGATGGGGGTACAATATGAAATAAACTTTTAAATATGTGTATTTTGTTCAGGAAATTTGTTTCTGAAATATATCATATCGATAAAATATCGAAATCTTTAGTATTGATACTTTTCATAACGACATTTTCTAGTATTAAGTATTTCAAAACAATATATTTATAACGGTACGTTGTATTGATACTTTACAGGGTATCGCCCATCTCTATATATGTCAAATTATTTAATTTTGACGTTAGTAATACCAAATTGTTACTAACTTGCTATGTGGCTATATTACTGCAACGATGAATTCATTGAATTCGGATAGTGGAAATGAACGTTCTTGTACACCAACTGAAATAAAAAAAGCGGCGAAATTAACGACTATAGGACTGCTGCCAGAAAAATCGAAAGATAACTATATGTTTACATATTATAACTTCATGAACTGGAGGTTAGTTGACTTTTATTCAATAAAGAAATCAAGGGTCGTGGACAAAGTGTAGTATTCTACTCGCAATTTATGGCCAATATTCACTCGGGTGACTTGCGCCCCTCGCCTGCGGCTCGGGACGCAAACGTCACCCTACGTGAATAATGGCTATCATAAATTGCTCGTTTAATAATATACTATTTTAAATTAGCTAAATATGGATTTATCAAAAATCTAAACTAACTAATTATTAGACGTATTTGTATATTAAACAAAACCTGCTACGTCCATGAATTTTATCATAAATACCTAAAAATTGCCTAAAAACGCCAATAATTAGACAAAATCGGTAAATAATGTGGATTGTTTTAAATCGCTAAATATAAGCAGCGTTCGTTATTTGCGTCCGATTAATCTTTTTAGTCTGAATCGTTCGTTTATTACATCTAGAGGTGGAGGAGGTAAATCTAAACCGTTCGGTAATTCCGCTCAGATCAGTCCGATGTAAATCTGTTTGCTCGGAATATTTTGACCGACGAGAAAGATTAATCTGTTTATCTGTCATGTTATGAGGTTATGTTGTAGTCACTCCTGTCATTAGATTAATCTCGTACTGTTTGTTGACCATGAATAGCTACCAAAATTGCCTCAGTGCTAAACATAGTCGTAAATAATGAAAAATAAAATCTAAAACGACAAATTCAAACAAAGTCTCTGAAATGAAAGACAGGCGAAAGGGAGGCTAGAAGTTCGTTTATACGTATGATTGGTCGGGCCGTTCGTTAATAGCAATTTGCTCAGATTAATCTGAGATCACATGATCAAAAATCCGTCGCCTCTGCGATGCAAATAACGAACGCAGCTAATGTGGATTGTTTTCTATTCTGTCAGTTGTTGATGTGTTGGCAGTTTATACTGAAAAAGTAAAATCTTTGTCAGACACTCTTTCCTTGTCGACATAACAATGAAATATTTAACTGAGACTCACCGAATTGAGATTTTAATGATGATCGCGTACGGGGATAACTGCAGAAATCAAGTTGAAGTGGCAAACTTATTGAATTACAGGTATCCCGAATTGCCTAATATTTCACAAAGTACTGTGTCTAAAATTTATGCACAATTCTGAGAACTTGGACATGTCAAACCATTGAAAAAAAAAACCACACTTCGTTGAAAATGATGTGAAAGTGGATATTTTGTTAAGTGTCGAAGAGAATCCAACTTCAAGTACACGTCAAATTACCCGTGAAAATAATGTTAGTCATACAAATGTTCTAAGATGTCTTCATAAAGAAAAACTTCATCCCTACAAATTAACTTTTGTGCAGGAGTTAACAGAAGACGATCCAGATCGTAGAATGGATTTCTGCGAAAGATTGATGAATAAGCTGAACAGAAATGAGTTAGCTCTTGGTACCATTCTTTTTTCTGACGAATCAACATTCACATTGAATGGAGACGTAAACCGACAGAACGTTTCAGCCGGTATCATAAGCGACCATATTATTCGTCCTATATTTATAGATGGAAATTTGACTGCTGAAAAATATTTAAATAAGATTAGAAATGAAACGTTGGCAAACTTATATCCCAACGCAATAGATCCTAGCTTACCGAATAAAAATGTTTGGTTCCAGCAAGACGGGGCAACACCTCATTATGCTTTAATGGTAAGAACTTATTTAGATGAAATCTTTCCCAATAAATGGATTGGACCAAAAGGTACTATTGAGTGGCCAGCTAGATCGCCAGACCTTACGCCGTTAATTTTTTTTCTGTGAGGTTATCTCAAGAAAAAAGTATATGCAACACAGCGTTCGCGTTCCTCTTTATTTATTTCTTAATTTTTCAGTCATTTGGTAAACTTGGATATACAAAATACATATTTTGAATATTCAAATGTCAGTATATTCCTCAAATGTCAATAAATTTACTTTCCGCACTAGTGCGGAAAAGTGACTCTTTCCGCACGCTTTTTAGTGCGGAAAAGATCCACTTTCCGCACGCTTTTTAGTGCGGAAAAGATTCACTTTCCGCACGTTAGTAGAAAAAAGTACTTTCTAAATTTTTCTCCTCACTGACAAACTAGTAGAATAATAGCTTGCATTTTTGCATTATTCTTGCCGTTTTTTTTATCTATTTATTGTTTATTTTGATATTTTGCTATATGGTCCTCCGTTATTTTTTACTTATGATTGAAGTTATTGCAAATATCCCAAATTTTTACTTATAAATGACCTGAGGGCCGTGAGAAACTTACTTACAACCACTCGGGTTGTATTCGCTACCTACTTCTATATTGTGGAATTAATAAAAAAGACCCATCGATTTTTTAATGGACTTTTTGGTTACCACACTGTGAAGAGTATTCCTTCAAACATTCATTTTTGTTTACTTGATATCACACATTGTGAAAGACCATTCTCAAAATAATAAATTTAAAAAAATGTTACCATTATTATAACGAGCAAACAACTTTGGTGCTGGGGTTGTCCACCGTTGAAGACTACTGATAGTGTTTTTATTTTAAAGCTCCTCTGTCTAAGGAAATAATATGTTCACATCACTTTGATGCAACTTTTCCTGCCAAAGTAAAATTTAAACAATAATTCACTGGAACGATGTAAAGATCGAACTAAACGACACTGTATTATAAAAGTTTTACTCGTTTTTATTAATGTTTTCAACCCAGTTAATATCCTTTTTAATCAATTATTCAGCATTTCGAAAGATATTAAATACAATCGAAATAACGTAAACATTAATAGTTGACCAGCATAAAAGATCAACTTAGAGCGGCTGCAACCTTGAGAAGGATATAAAGAATTATGCAACTATAGACGGTTGCGAATGCACTTGAAATAATTTACATCAACAAATCAACATCTGAACTCGAGCCCGGGACCCCTCTCAGGTACGAAGCCCTAACGTAACCTCTGCTCTACGGATGGCTCCACACATCAAAGTTCTGTTCGGTATTTTAGGCCCATCAACCTCAATTGCGTGTTACATAATATAATATTTAAAAATATATATAATAGGTAGATTATCTGTATCTGTAGAGGAGGGAGGGTGAGTGTAGGCTCACAGCACTTAGGCCACATATGACCCATTTTACATCCTCTCGAGGAGTTGTCCTCCTAGGTCATCGTCCATCCTGTCCTTCCCAGGAAGGTGGATAGGTCACTAGGAGATATCTCCTTTATATCGGCAGGTGTAGGCCAAGACTCACCGAACACACACTCTCTTATTGACTATAACTCCGGACACTCGCATAAGACATGCCTGACAGTTTCATCTTCTTGTTCATACATCCTGCATAGAGGTGTGTCCACTAGCTCCATAGCATGGAGGTGTTCCCTCAATTGACAGTGACCAGTCAGAAATCCTACTATTAAATGTAGGTTTTTCCTCTTAAGGCATTGAGCAATTGTCGAAGTCGTTAGGCCGTAGGTGTCAGTGGGATCTAAAATGTTTAGTCCAGCCGCTTCCCTGGCTAAAAAATCGGTAATGCGATTTCCTTTCCTCTTGTCGTGCCCTTTAACCCACATCAGGATAATATTGTTATCTGCCGATGCGTTAGCTAAATCTTGGTGGCACTTTAGTACTAGCCCCGATATAAGGTTGTCTGTTCAAAGGCTAATAGGGCTTGTCTACTATCAGTGCAAATTGTTATGTTTTTGCCAGAAATTTTTCTGGTTAGTTCTTTTGTGGCAATTGAGATACCAGCCAGCTCTGTTCGAACCACGCTGGTATTGTTTCCCATTCCTCACTTAATCCATAGGCTTAGTGCTCTGGAGTAAACTCCACATCATAGGTAGATTAATAATTGCTGTCAATTATTTAAATGACCCAATTTATTTATAAGAGTAGAAAAATATGATCAATCACAACCCTTATGATGGTCTTTGTAACCTAAATAATTTTATTTTTTATTTCTTGCAGTTCAGAACAGTGTTGACTCCGGAAGAAAATGATAAAGGTAAATTTTGAATGATTTTAATAATATGTAAGTTGACAGTTGACAAAATCAAAACTTACAGCTTAAACGAAGCAAAACCAGAAAATACTATAAAAATTCGATCAATATACGAAAGATTGACGTCACATGTCACATGTTTTAGCTAAAATGTCGGATTGACATATTTTGTTTTTATATTTTTACCGAAGTAAATATAATCATAATTTAAATGTAAAAATAATGATTTCTTTCGAATATTTGTATTCTATTCAATCATATGCTTATTGACTGTCAAAATGTGATAATCATCAATTGAATTTTTTACTGTATAAAGATCCATACTGAAATATGAAGTAAAACAAGTTAATTTGTTTAAATCTTCATTATATTTGAACTAAAAGTTCAATTTAAACTTGTACCTTTATCAAACATTAGTTCAAATATAATGGAGATTTAAACAAATTAACTTGTTTTACCTACGACCCCCCCTGTAATCAGTCAATAACACACAGTCGGTATCAACGTAATGATGTCTATTACGCACTGTTTAGAAACGCACAGCTGTAAAGTAAATCGCACGGCTTCCCTAGCAACATCTTAGCCACTGTCAATAGACGTCGCCATTTTATTCAAATTTACTATTTGAAAACATTCGATATGGCCACGTTTAACTGTGAAAAGCCCAAAGTGCTAAGTATATATTAATGATGATTAAACGTTAGTTCTTCAATGTGCTTTTTTCATTGTTATAGAGTAATAGAGATGGAGTTTACCAAGCACCTCCAACTATGTAACTGTTATTTCTTATGCTTCTTATTAATACAATTACAAGTAGGTCGTAGGTGGAGTATAGTACGTAACTCGTGTTGTAAAGCATTCTACGCACTCACGGAATAGTAGCTTTTCCATTCGTGCGTAAAATGCTTCTTACCACACACGTTACGTAATATACTATTACTTCATCTTTCAGTATGAATCTTCATCAAGTAAAATCCTCATCTATTCAAGTTGATAAACTTTTTGTAAACCTCTTTCAGGTGTCATTGAAAACACCATTAGTTCTGAAACCGTCCAAAACACCAACATCATGGGTTTAGTTGTAGTAGCAGTCGCTCTGGGTATAGCCATTGCTCAACTAGGAGATGAAGCCAAAACAATAGCGAATTTTTTCCACAACTTAATGACCGTCAGTATGAAGATAACATCATGGGTAATCTTCCTATCTCCAGTGGGAATTATTTTCTTGGTGTCATCCGAAATACTCGAAATGGACGATATTGGTCAAGTGATGGCTAAATTAGGGTGGTATTTCGCTACAGTCTGCGTTGGGTTATTCGTCCAAGGATTTGTCATTTTGCCGCTTCTGTATATCTTTTTGACAAGGAAGAATCCAATCTCGTTTATTAAAAATATGTCCCAAGCTATCGTTACTGCATTTGGAACTGCCTCGAGGTGAGTTAATAATTATTTCTTCCACTACTAGCAGTGAAGTTGACAATTATTGCTTCTTCTAGCCAACTGAGGATTTGAATTTTTTTATTAGTGGTTAATAATGGACAAATTCACATATTTTGAGAATTCAGGGATAGTAGTTCAACAAAAACTTGTGCAACATAATTTTCTATACCCAGGAGATTATATTCAACATATTTGTTACCTATCAAGATAAAATTATGTCATTTTTTTAAAATTCGCTCCTCAACCAAAAATGACTGATGACATAAAGAGTATAGTTGAAATAATACCCTTCTTGGTGTGCGTCATCGATTGTTAATCTCCTTCTATCACATTACGTAGGAAGAAATGGAAAAAAAGGCAGGTCTGTGATTAATCCTAGTAAAAATATCACAATAATGAACCGAATGTTTTAAAAACGTTAACCCTAATCTTTGACTTCCAAAAATTTGATTGGTTGATGTTTAGATTACGCGCCAGCGCAACCTATCAATCGCGAGGTTAAAATACTACGAAGGCGTAACTTTTGTAGCAGCAATGTGTCTTACGTCTTTTTTTACTGTCACACTGACAGTTCTTGTCAGGTGTGTACTTTGTTGCTTACGGTCAATTATTATTTATGAGAAGTGAATATTAATCTTATTGTTATATTTATCTAAATAATACAAAAATATTCCTAGATACATCAGCATTTTGAAAGTTCTGAAGTATTTTCAGTTAGAAAAAGAGGCCTGGTAATTATTAATTTCATAGCCTTCTCGGCTTTGGCTTAATACGATCCTGATGATTTTATTTATAAAATTTAAGGTTAGCTATATGTCAAAATAGCAAATAAAATAAACGACATGCCGAAAACTCAGATAAACGTCACAATCGATGACGCACACCAAGAAGGGTATTATTTCAACCATACGTTCATAATATATTAAAAACTGACAGTGTACTTTCAGTCAGAAGACGGATTAAACCAACGAGGTAAAAGAAAAAGGAGGGAAGGTAAGCGTGGTAGTGATTTAACCAACTTTCGATGGAAGTCGCCATATTGAGAAGCCACATTAGTGACATTATTCATCAATTCTTGTGTCAACATAACCTTAATATACTGAAATGTGTCAAATTGAAAAGCCACGTTGAAAAAATAGCGATTTTCAGTATTAGTATGGAGGGTAGAGGTAAGGAGAACCGTCTTGTATGGGGGGAGAGTTGAAAAAGTGTCCAGCTGTATACTGACAATAAAGCTTCAATTATCTGCCAGAGTAGCGCTGGCGTACAAAAAATTCTAATATGAACATAGCTATTGTAGACGGAGTGAAGTGTGCTGAGTTCAAATATTTAAAAATTTTCATGACTAGAGTAGTTTGTAAAATACCCGTATACAAAACTTCAACTATTTACCTTGTTTATTTCTCTATCTTCTTCTAATCACTTTTGGCGCTTTCTTTAAAAAGTATCCCAAGGTGCCGCAGCGCCACCCTTATTGGACGCGCTGTTACGGTCACTTTTTCATACACAGAGACGGTTCTCCTTACCTCTACCCTCCATAAGTATTAGAAAGGTCATTTAGGACTATTAGTATGAATTTAAGTTGATATTGAAATGTAGGTACAATAGTGTTTGGACACTGCTTTTATCCAATATATACCACCTTAAAAAGATGCATATGAGAGTTTTTTGTTTCCCCTAATTGAATAATTTAATGTACGGTTCAACGGAAATCGGCCATATTGAGAAACCACTTTGGTCGATGATTCTTTATACTGTTATGTTCTCTCCTCTCTCTTTTACCTCCATGGATTAAACGCTTTCCGTGGTGCGTTTGTGAATCATTTTTAATTTTTGTCTTAAATTTGGCTAGTAGTGGAAAAAATTGTATATACACCATGGTGTTGAAAATTTTTTTTATAAACCTCGCACCTTATTCCGCTCAGGGCAAAGCCACTCGCGAAATAATCTTGGTGCTCGGTCAATAATAATAGTCTTCACCACCTTGGTGTATAATATACTATTGTAACCTACACCATTTATTTATGTGTGGAGAAATAACTCAATAAAAGCACATACCTAGGTTTTACTATACAACGTCCAAGAGTGAGTATCAAACTGCCCAAACATACTCTCCTAAGAGGACATTCTGATATAGATTAAAATGAAATGGCAGACTCCCTTGCAAGAGAGATTGCCACATGTGGTTTTATAGGACTATAAGCTGCAATTGCAATCTCATCAAGTTTTGTCGAACAAACACTTACCTGGACTGCAAGAATTTTAATAGTGCGTAAAGCGTCACTTTTCCCAGGAGCGCAGAAGGCGAGTGCCGCAAATTTCTACAACCACATCTATTAATGAAAGAAATACAGTAATTTATATAGTTATTTTATTTAAACTTTGAACAAAAAGGACTTACAATATGAAAATAAATAGAAAAATCAGTTAAATGTATAATTAATTGTAAAATTTGAACAGATTTTCGGTTGCAGCTTGAGCCTTTTCGATAATATCTGAAGGAGTATTTTCAATGTCCGAATTGGACAACTACATAAACATACACAACAAGATCAATTATTTTTTGATCTTGCTTTATAATTCCTAATAGTTGTCTTGCGACACTACTTTAAAGAATATAGGTACAGGGTTATATCAAAATATCTTCATTATTTTATATTTTCAAAAAATTAAAAATGCAACAAAAAGCTAGAAAAGATGTAGATTTTATTTGATGGACTATTTCGTAAATATTTATCTACCTGTTGTAACAATAGTTATAACTTTTACTCGAAGTAAAAACTATCTAATAAGGTCAAAATTTGCATAATTTCACTTTCAAAACTAAAATGCGTGCGGGAAAGTGGGTTAAAACGCACGGTCGTAGAAAAAAATAGTTTACTTACTTTCGGTTTAAATTTAAAAATTGCACACCAATAAGAAATTCACTATTAGGTTGAATTGTCAAAACAAGTTGACAGGTCATAGGTAGCTTTGATTGACATTTCGGTGCGGAAAAGTGCCATAGCGTGTACTTTTCGCATTACCTTTCCAACAGTTATCAAAAGAATTAAGAAAGAGCCTGATTTGCCTATAAAAGTTTGTGTAGAAAAGCGTGTTTTGCATAGTGGTTGTAGGAAAACTAGTTTATCAGTATTTACTCATTGGCAAGTGTTAGACTATATCAGGATTGGCCTACCTTACCTAACAGGTCACTAGCGTCAGTGCCTTCTTTGTCTGTAAGATGATGAGCCAGTAAAGTTTATACTTTGTGCTCAGATGTTACCCGAATCAGGTATCTGATGTTTGAGAGGATCTCTCTCGCTCTAGCCCAAAATATTACCAATTAGCTGAATATGAATGAGTGGCAGCCACAGTGGAGGACTCACTTACCACAAACCTAATTATAAAAATTGTTTACAGTTCCGCAACTCTGCCTTTAACGATTCGTTGTTTGGAAGACAATAATGGAGTAGATCCTCGAGTAGCAAGATTTGCTCTCCCCATCGGTGCGACCATCAACATGGACGGTACCGCTTTGTACGAAGCGGTAGCAGCCATCTTCATAGCTCAAGTTCGTAATTTACCGTTAGATTTTGGAAATTTAGTAGCTATAAGTGTAACCGCAACTGCTGCTAGTATTGGTGCCGCTGGTATTCCCCAAGCTGGTTTGGTAACTATGGTCATGGTGCTAGATACATTAGGATTGCCGGCTAAAGATGTCAGTCTAATTCTGGCTGTTGATTGGTTATTGTGAGTATAGCTTTCTATTTAATATAACTTATTGGTGAATATTTACATATTTTTTTGTTTTATTCCAGAGACCGCTTTAGAACAGCCATCAACGTTATGGGCGATTCTTTCGGTGCTGGTATAGTTTACCACAGAAGTCTCAAAGAATTGGGAGTACTGGTATCAACTGAAGATAGCTCAGACGATCCGCCAGATTATATAGATGGTGAAGCTACTACTGGTAAATCCAGTCTCACAAAACACGAAGAAACTTCTCAGTGAACTTTGAAATGTATAAACTTGTTCTTATTTCAAAGATGTGATTTAAAAAAAAATTGTGGAATATACATACATTTAATTATTTGATCTAAGAAATATGACGTTTCAATTTTGCACTTGATTTTGTTTAATTCATTGTTAATATTTTTATATTCTACTAAACAATATTTATTCCTAGTAAAACTTTTTTTGGCAAACTTAATGTGGAATACAAAAAACTGAGTGAAACTTAAGCAAGCTTATGTTTTCAAAAAATATTTTGTAGATTATAATTTAATAAGAATAAATAAGGTTTCGGCATATTTTCTTGTCGCAATTTTAAAAATTGCAAAAACTCTTTTAAATGTTGTGGGAATATAATGAGAATCTATTATACATTTAATTGTAAAAAAATTATTAATTGTCAATATTTTTAACAATATTGAGACGAAATAAAAAATATAGTTAAATTGAATTCAAAGTTTGTGCATTATTTATGTTGTCTACAATAAATCCTAACTCGATTTCCATGAAAATGTTTTTCAATTCATCCGTTTATCACATTTGTCATCTATATACAGGGTGTCCCATAACTAATGGACAATATAAGAACTGTAGAAAGGGGTGATAAAAATAAGTCGTTTGATATAAACATGCACTAGTAAAATGTTAATAGTAAGCGAGATATGGGGCGTTAAAGTTGACAAAATATTTTTGAAAATTCGTAATATTTAGAAAACAACTGAATGTATTGGTCTCAAAATTGGTACACTATGGTTTTTAATGGTAATAAGCATGATATTGCCTTAATTTTTAATAATACTTCTAGATGGCGCTGGTTACACAGTTAAAATTTGATAGATCAGCGGTATTTTTTGTTCCCCCTGTATAATGTGCATTTTATTACAAAATAATAAAAACTGCATCATTTTGGAACAAAAAAGGTATACTTGTTCAATTCCCATATTTTAAGTCGTTTTCAAGATATTGCTATTTTAATACTGCTTGCCACGCCGGCATTTAAAAATTATTACCTAAATAAAACATTGGTTGTTCGAAGAATACAATTTAATTGGAAGAAGAAAAGAAAAAAAACAATAATTACATTTATTTCATTAAATGTTGAAAGTGACCACCGTTTACTTCAATACATTTTCGTAAACTTTTTTGTAAATGTTGTCTTACTTTAAAAAACATCGCGTTGCCATTTTTTAAAGTATTTGCGGCTTCATGAATTTTTGCTAATAGTTCGTTTTGGTTATGAGGTTATTGTAGACTAACGATTTTAGATATCCCCATACATAAAAGTCCAAAGGATTGAATTCTGGGGAACGAGGCGGCCAAGGAAACTCACTGCCCCGTCCAATCCAACGATGCGGAAAATTGTTATTTAAATGCTCCCGGACTATAAGTGGATAATGTGGGGGAGCACCGTCCTGCATAAACCACATATCCTGCCTTACAATTAAAGGAACTTCATCAAGTAAAATGCCTAAATCATTTTGCAAAAATTCTAAATAATTTACCGCATTTAATCTGTTAGGGAGTTCAAATGGACCAATGAAATTATCGCCAATGATTCCACACCAGATGTTGATTGAAAACTCATGCTGAAAATGAGTTTCTTTGTATTGATGAGGATTAGCAAAATCGTAATAGTGGTTATTTCTCCAATTAAATACTCCTCTGCGTGTGAATGTAGCCTCGTCCGTAAACAGTACCTTTTTTAAAAATATTGGATCTTGATTGATCTTACCGAGCATTGATTGACAAAATTGTAGTCTCCTTGGTAAGTCATTGGGTAATAAATTTTGTACAGGCGTGAAATGATATGGGTACAATTTTTCTGTATGTAAAATTCTTGACACACTTGATTTACTTACACCAGTAGCTGCCTGCAAGCGCCGAGTACTCAATTCAGGATTTTCTATAATTCTTGTTAAAATTTCATCTTCCATATCAGCTGTAATTATTTTAATTAACCCCTCAAAAATTTATAATGTCAACATATGATAAAGAATTTATTTTAAATAAATGAATCCATCAAAGAAACTTCATCTTACGCTCATGATAAAGAAATTAATTGAAAAAAACTGATCCCTCAAAAAATTTACATCATGCGCTCATGGTAGATGGACATTTTCACAAATAGATAAATTAACCCCTTGAAAAAATTTCATTGTACACGCTTGATAGAAAAATTTTATCGAGTAGGTATCTACAGAAAAGAATTTATTTAGAAAAAATTAAACCCCCAAAAAAATTTCATCGCAAGCACAAGATGAAGAAATGATTTCAAATAAATTAGCCCCACAAAAAATGTTATTGTAGACACATGGTAAGAAAAGTATTTAAAATAAATTGATCCTTCTTAAAAATTATATCGTACGCTCATAGAAGATGGACATTTTTGCTAATAAAACTATTTATACAAATAAATTGTTACCTCATAAAAAATTTTATTGATAAATAAGTAGCTTTTTAAAAAATTTCATGTAGGTACGCACATGATGAAGAAAGTTATAAAAATAAATTGATCCCCACATCAAAAATTAAAAAGTAAAAAATTAGTTAATTTTTTTTAAAGAATAATTTGGTAAAATATTTTTGAGATACAAACGAAATTTTTAACTTTTACAACTCCAATTCCACTTCTCCGCAAGCTATATTCTATTATTTCAAAATTTAAGTTTTGTTGTATAATTTGACAATTTAAGACATAGAGTTTGTTCCAATGCCTTACCGAATCATAAAATTGAAAATCTATTTCAAAACATACCATTTCCAATAATAGTTACCAAGGCAGTAAAGTAATTCTTCATCGGACGAGTCTGAAATTATGAGACGAACGAAACGAGGCGAATAACAGGCGAGTCCGATAAAGACACTTTACTGACGTGGTGCATACAAAAATTTTTCGCCAACTGCTCAGAATTCAGAATACAAGAAACTGAGGTATATCACTTCATCGCATTTTATTATGACAAAGTAAACAGCACAGAACAAATCTACTTATTATTTGTTATACAGGGTGTCCCAAATAAGAGTGACTGATTTTAAACATAAATGCCCAGCTTATTAATAGCTCCAAAGAGATGGGGTTTTCACTAGTTTCACTAGTTTATCAAAGAGATTTCCTTATGCTTGGCTGGCATTTCATCTCATCAACACAGGGTGTTTTAATAATGTTGGTCAAATTCGAAGGGGAACATATGTATTATTTTAAATGAAACACCCTATAATTTTTGATCTCATTCGAAACAGCAATCATTCTCCTTTCCAAAAATGTATAATTTTCTATCTTTTGTTTCATTAACAACAAAGATATTCGAACGTTTGACGCATAACAACAAAATCAGCAATTTTAACAATAGTATTTTGTTGTCATATAAGTCGGCTTCAAAATGATCTATAGAGTTACTAAAAAAGCTCAAACTGTAATAATTTATGCAGAAACGAAATCAATAATTCAAACAATAGTCCAGTAACTGAAGACCTGAAAATAGGCAAACCTATCAGTATATTTGTCTTGACGTCTTGACAGGTACTCCAAAGGGAGAAAAAGTTCTCCAAGATTGCCCCTTAGCTAAGGGCTCAAAATGGCCCCTAACGCCCCCCAAAAACGGTTTCCCGCCATTATCTCCCGAAATATGCAATTTGGAAAATTTTTGTTCAGGTAAAAAGTGAAGGTCGTTAAATTATCTACAAAAATGGTCCCTATCATTTTTTTCCAGAATGCAATAGTTTTCGAGATAATCGCATCCAAACGTCCCCTCGCTTACGCAGCTGCACTACCTCTATAAATGCTACCGTCTATAAAATTAACTTGTAAACCGGCGGACAAATTCTTCCATAACTCGGTCAAAAATTAATATTTTCCGATGATTTAAAGTTCATTGTAATGGGAATATCCGTAGGTATCAATAGGTGTACCTTAAACCCCGTTCTCGCCCGTCGAGGACATTGCAAAAAGTGACCAATGTTATTTTTCCCCAATATTTTGGTCTCTTCCATTAAATCATTGACATTTTATTTATTTTAAATGGTTTATTATCCCTTGTTTTTTCAAATGGGGTCTGGGGAGGTCTTGAATGTTCCTAGAAATTTTTTTTCAGTATCTTTGTGGCGTTTCAATAAAAAGTTTATTTATTTATTTGCATTTTTCAGTCGTTTACGGAGTTCTCACAAATCTTACAAATTTTCCCGGTCCCTGGAAAATGAGTGCATTGTATTCCGAATAAAAATATTGGTTCAGAGAGTAGACATAGTAAGCTTTCAAATGGTGTGCATTTAATAACAAAATAATTGGACATTAGTTCTTTATTTTAGCTTGTTTACAAGATTTGTGAGAACTCCGAAAATAAATAAGCCAAATAAAATTATTGGACAAATATACACTTACCGACTTAAAATTCGATCCATTCAAAACAATGATTTATTTAAAAATGCTATAACTTTCAAATGGGGAGGCTGATTTATTTGAATTTTTTATCAACTTTTAGATAAAATACTGTAGTTTTAAGGTTATTATTCCGACGTCTTAAAGTAGTTTAGTACTCGCCGCATATACAGGGGAGAAGAGAAAATAATTTTTTCCTCTACTTTTGACACACCCTGTAGGTTAATTCTGCTAGTAGATCTGCACACAATTAACTTTATCAAGAAGACTAAGTTGTTTCCAACATTTTGTTTTTTTGTTTACCCCAATATCTTAATTTGTTTGTGAAATGGTACGGTTTAAAGAAAATGCAACATTATAGTAATGGTCATAGTTTAAATGACGGTAGAGAATAAACTACAAAATAAGTAGAGTGCTGTGGCCAACTCACAATATGACAACTGTCAAATATTCGTTACTTGGCAATTGCAGTTTAATTATCAGTATTTAATTTAACATCATAGTTTTAACACCTACTGATGCAGCACGAGCAGTTGCTCTGGTACAAGACGGTAGGTCTCAGTATTATGCTTCTAGAATATTGGGTGTTACAAGGTGTAGCGTCTAGAGAGCTGTACAACGTTTCAATGAAACTGGTAGTTTTTCGAGACGAAGAGGATCTGACAGATGACGTTCTACAAATGTTCGAGATGATCGTTTTGTAACATTAAACGTTTTGCGAGAAAGAATATACCAAAGAAGAGGCGAAATGTTTGACCAAGCAAATTTTTCCACAAGACTCAGTAATGGAGGAGGATCGGTAATGGTTTGGGTCAGCATAAGCATGGAAACTCGTACTGATTTAGTCATTGTTGGCGGCGGAGCAATGACAGCTAACCGATATATTCGTGATGTGCTAGATCCACATGTAATTCCATTTGCACGGTTTATAGGAAACGAATTCATGTTTATGCACGACAACGCTCGACCACATATTGCGAGGATTGTATCTCAATATTTCAACGAAACAGAAATTCAAAGGATGAACTGGCCATCACGTAGCCCAGACCTCAATCCAATTGAGAACGTCTGGGACATGATGGGCAGACAAGTTCGTAACCGAGTTCCTTCTCCAAGTAATTTAAATTTTTTGAGAGATGCTTTGGTCCAAGAATGGAATCAGATTGACCTAATGGAGATTCGACATCTAATAGAGGGTATGCCACGACGCACTGAGGCAGTTATTCGCGCTCGTGGGGGAAATACCCGTTATTAATTTGTAATAATTATTAGTTTATTTGTTGTTTGATTTGTTTATAAAATTATGTATTACTCTGCTAAAACTGAATAAAAAAATTAAGAATCATTCATTCAAATTCATTTAAACTATGACCATTACTAAAATGTGGCATTTTCTTTAAAGCGTCATATTTCACAAACAAATTAAGATATTGGGGTAAATAAAAAAACAAAATGTTGGAAACAAATCAGTCTTCTTGATAAAGTTAATTGTGTGCAGATCTACTAGCAGAATTAACCTACAGGGTGTGTCAAAAGTAGAGGAAAAAATTGTTTTCTTTTCCCCCCTGTATATCCAGCGACTACTGAATTACTTTTAGATGTCTGAATAATAATCTTAAAACTACAGTATTTTATCTAAAATTTGCTAAAAAATTCAAATAAATCAGCTTCCGCATTTGAAAGTAAGAGCATTTTTAAATAAACCATTATTTGGAATGGATCGAATTTTAAGTCGGTAAGTATAGGTTTGCCCCTTCAGTTACTGGCATTTTAGAGCTTAGCAAGAGTGACGTTCAAAGATGTCTAAAGATTTTAATACTAACTCCATACAAAATCCAGACTTATCAAAAATTGTACGAGTCAGATTATGGAAAACGAGTAATGGTATGTGAGACTTTACTTGACTTTTTAAGAAACGAACCCAATTCATTATGAATTATGTCTGATGAAGCAACGTTTCACATTAATGGCATGTGTAACAAACATAATTGTAGAATATGGGGTTCTCAAAAACCAATTTCTTTTAATGAATTTCAGAGAGATATTCCAAAAGTAAAAGTTTGGTGTGCATTATCTCGGCGAAAAATCTATGGTCCTTTTCTCTTTACGGAACCAACAGTGACGGGTACTAATTACACGTATATGTTGTAAACTTTTTTTTATCCTCAACCAGTTCAAGATTGAATTAGCGACGACGTTTACTTTCAACAAGATGGTGCACCACCACATTATTCGGTAATAGCACGATATTCATTGAAAACGTTTTTTAAGTGGATAGGTCGAGCTGGACCGATTGAATGGGCACCGAATTGACTCCCAGATTTTTTTCTCTGGGGATATGTGAATGGTAGGTGATACAATCCTAAGCCTAACAATTTAGCAGAACTAAAAAATTATATCAGGAACATTATTGAAAACGTTCCGCAAGAAATGTTAGAAAACGCATTCGAAAATTTAAAATTTCGCTTACAGTTATGCATAAACGAAGAACATATGCAGCATTTATTGTAACTTTTTTTGTTCTTCGCTCTTCATATGTATTGAATAATGTTATTATGTTTTCTTACTAAATTTTCTTACTAAATAAACTGTTCAGATTTGTTCGCAATTATTTGCGTAATTGAAAATGCATATCACATGAAACCGACTTAAATGATTTTGTTATGCGTCAAACGGTCACAGCATGAGTTGATTTTAGGCATTAAAATACGTTCATATGAAACTACTAATTAAAAAATGAACTACTACATGAAACCTCGAATATTTTTGTTGTTAATGAAACAAAAGATAGAAAATTATACATTTTTTGGAAAGGAGAATGATTGCTGTTTCGAATGAGATCAAAAATTATAGGGTGTTTCATTTAAAATAATACATATGTTCCCCTTTGAATTTGACCAACATTATTAAAACACCCTGTGTTGATGAGATGAAATGCCAGCCAAGCCTAAGGAAATCTCTTTGATAAACTAGTGGAACTAGTGAAAACCCCATCTCTTTGGAGCAATTAATAAGCTGGGCATTTATGTTTAAAATCAGTCACTCTTATTTGGGACACCCTGTATTTAAATTGAAGGTACACCCTGAAATATTATGAAAGTTAATTCCTGAAGTCAAAGGAGTTCCAACAATAATTTGTTATAAATAAATCGCAAGAAAACTATTATGGAGCCGTAATAGGGAGAAGCGTGACACTGACAGATGATTTTCGAGTAATGTCAAAGTGAAAATACTTTACCTGTCGCATATGTCACAAAGTAAAGGAAGGATAATTGACGGCTTTACTGACGGTTGGCGATAAAACTTATTTATTAACAGGCTTAGTACCTATACAGGGTGGCCCTCAAGTAATTGTACATGGAAGTACAGCACAATCCTCACTTCAATATATTGCGATTTAAATCAACTAATAAAATGTAGATATTGAGAGAGATACAGGGTGTTGAACATGAAATTTTAATTTTCGTTTTTCACAATGGCTTTAACGCTTTTTGACGTATATGCACAAAAATTTGAGGTCGGGGGTTTTTTGATATTAGAAATTATAATTTTGTATCTATTTCGATTTATTTTGTAGAAGGCGCCACATAGGCCACGTATGCGGCATAAACGTACGCCAAACTTTTTTGCCTTTCACATTAGCGCTACTTTTGTAAAAAATTATTAAAGCCACATCATTACAACAAAAAAAGGTATATCTGTTAATATACCCAAATCTTAACGGTTTTAGATATAATCACATTTTAGTGATTAACTACATGATTATTATTTAATGAAATTACGTTCGGAAAATGTAGTTGTGTGTACGATAATTATTATTTTTCAATATTAAAAGTAGGTACCATACATAGTTTTCATGTTAACTGCACTATACCCTAATACTGTTCATTCTAATACTAAAAAAATTTTTTCTAACGTAATTTCATCAAATAATAAAATCATGTAGTTAATCACTAAAATGTGATTATCTCTAAAACCGTCAAGATTTGGGGATACTAACAGATATACCTTTTTTTGTATAGATGTGGCTTTAATTATTTTTTACAAAAGTAGCGCTAATCTGAAAGGCAAAAAAGTTTTGCGTACATTTATACCGCATACGTGGCCTATGTGGCGTCCTCTACAAAATACATCGAAATAGATACGAAATTATGATATACGTCAAAAAGCTATAAAGTTACTGTAAAAAACGAAAATTAAAATTTCATGTTTAACACCCTGTATCTCTCTTAATATCAACATTGTATTAAGGCTAGTTGATTTAAATGGCAATATTTTGAAGTGAAGATTGTACTGTACTTCTATGTACAATTACTTAAGGACCACCCTGTATAGAACGTTTATTTAAAGTGTCCTACACAAAAAAAAATGAAAACACCGAATTCCGTACCATATTTATCAAGCATTCAGTTAAGAACAACAAAAAACATGCCTCAAATATTATTTACCATAATAAATACAGCTGTTGTTCTATCTCAGCAGCAAAAAACACTGGCGAGGCATGAATCATCAGATATAAATTCCAACAATAAATAATAATATATTAATTTAATTTTTGTCACTCACATTTCCAACCATTCCATTATTTTCACCTGCTTTGATACCCATGTTTGTATATCGCCATTTCATCAGGTTTTAGAAAGAAAATTATCTGGAAAACAACCATCGCGTACTGTTTCCTCACTGAGAGTTCGCGTAAATGCACTTAATACCATTCTTGTTACGTAAAAAGATATGTCTTTACCGTTTTTAATTAATAATCACCCGAAATAAAATCTAATCCGTGGTCTTTTACCGTCTCACCGATACTAACTGAATAATGACGGGTTCGCAGCCTAAACATTTCGGTAGCTACATAAATTTCAGGTTGGTTTAACAGGTGAAACGTTAAGCCTAGTTTAAATTGTATTCGACGCATACTTTACAATTTATTTAAGATACATTATGCTTCGTTTTATTTCTTATAACTGGATGATGCTGACAGGCAGGGCCGGATTAAAGGGCAATGCCGCTGTGGGCCCCAAATTTTTGCCGCCCCTATCCCATGTCATTGCACTACAATGTTACACTACACACATATTATAAATAAATTAATGGTGCTAAAAAGCAGAAAAACATTGAGGGCCTTTTAGGGCAACGTAGTTTTAATATTAAGTAAGGCTTAACAACTGTTAATCCTTGCTTACCATTTTTTGCAATTGCAACAAAAGAATTAAGCTTTACCGAAACTCGAAATTGTGTTAAAAGTATAAATGAATAGAACCAGATGGATCTTATTTTTGCAATATATACTGGTAATAGGGCAATTTGTACAGGAAAAAAAAACAACTAAATGAAATACATCTATTAATAAACAAACGTAGATAATGATTTATAGAATCAATAATTAGGTAAGTGACCACATTATTTTTCTTTAATTAAAAAGTTTTTTGCGAGCTTTGGCGAAAGCGAAATCAGAAACTATGTCGTTGAAATCTATAGTATTCACTAGATGTGCTTCAATGTGTAGAATTGCTAAAGGATTCAGTTTTTCATTTGACATTGTTGACCTCAGAAAACTTTTAATTCGTTTCATCACCGAAAAAAACCTTTCGGCCGAACAATTCGTCACAAACAAACAGGGGTCCGCAATGTCCAAATTGGGGAAACTATTCTGCAGATTCTTTGTCCTTATTAAATTTGACATTTGTATAATAATAACATCTTCACTGTGAACAATGTTTGTTGTATTCTTCTGTTCACATAAACACCAAAATAGGCTTCTACCACTTTTATTTTCTGAAGTAAATGAATGTCATTTTTCTTGTATATATCGATTAAAATGCATACACTTAGAAATAAATGAGTCTTCTAAATCTTCGGGATAAGAAGTTATAAGGTTTTTCGCATACTTATCAAATTCTATTTGGGATATATTTTTTTGATAAAGGCACTCTAATATTTTAAATCTTTCAAATGTTTCATTATATCCTGTGCATCTCAAATTCTATAAGGAAATAGTTACAAAACTGTTTTTATGTTTTTTCTAATAACTTTAATTCTTTTACCGAGAAGCACTTGCCGCCCCTCAAATGTTGCCGCTGTGGGCCCGGGCCCCGCGGGCCCCTTATGATGATCCAGGACTGCTGACAAGTATAAAATAACTTGCTTGCTAGCTATTAACATTGAGAGTAGGAAACAGAAATGATAATTAGGATAGAAAAATACAATCTATGTGCTATTAGAACTAGTGTTTAAAGTGATAGTTTGCGAATGTTTTAGATGCGGTTTTAGGTCCGATTCTATCAACTCTGGTCAAAAGTGATGGTTTGTCAACCACTGGTCAGGTGTTGACCTTGAGGTTAGGGAAAAATGTGTTCTATCATCATGTGTCGGCTACTTTTAACCAGTAGTTACTTAACATCGATAGTTTTCGTGAATGTACTATCCATTATAAAGATATTGTACAAAATTTGACTTTCCCTTTGACTTTGCATATAAAAGTTTGGTTATAGGTATGTCAAAGAACCTATTATATTTACTTTATCATTTGGTCAAAAAACTTTAGCCTATGGTTATAACGAAACAAGCGGTCATAGAACAGCAAACCTCTTGTCAGATCTTGTTAACCATAACTAGAACTCTCAACCAGAGGTGATAGAACCGGCTCTTACAGCCAGTTTCACAATCGGTGGTAAACTCTTTGGATTAAGTAACCTCAACCGAGACACTAACCATTAGAACATGTTTCACAATCATCATTCAACTAATGGTCAGATAACTTATGAAATGATTTTAACTTTTTTTGCGTTGGTATGAAAACCATCGAAAGTATGTTTTATGTCAAATGAAAGGAGAAAGAAGACCTTTGGAGGTTATGTTTTACAGTTTTTATACTGGAACCTGTGACTGGAACTACCAAACTACCCCACGCTTCAATTGTAGGATGGGAAATAGCCTCCTCAATATCTTCCAACAGACTTTCTACTGTCCACTTCGACAAACGAAATCTGCATAAAAAATCGTGACTTCGAAATAATCACGTCTTGGGCGAATAATTTTTGGCCGTCTGACTTCATCGTCACTGCTATAGGCATTAACATCGTACTCTTTCATATTTCTAATTGTTTGTAATTGAAAATAACAATATACAGTTTTAAAATTTGACAGTTGATGCAGTTAACAATCATAAATTAGGTTAGATTTCCTTGGTTAGCACAGTTACCTGTACTTTGGGTTGCAGTTAAATTTTTCAATGATTAACCTATACTTATACCCTTGACCACATATTATTGTGAAACCCAAATTTTGTCGTAACCGTTGGATACTTTTTAACCATGAGGTAACATATTATTGTGAAACTGGCTGTTAGTGAATCAAGTAGAAAATAGTATATTAAGTACCAAGTGTCAAAAACGTTACTTTAGTCACGAGTTTTCTGATGCAAGAGTGGAGCGACAAGGAACGAGAAATAGACGATGTTGAGGACAGGTTTTGTCAATTTTTTAGTATTAGTTCGATCTCCTTATCTAGTCTCCGTGATCCAAGACTCCTTATGTGAATGTCGCTTCTCATTATCCTTTAAATAATATAAAAAACAGTTATACAAAAATCTTTATTTAAACAACTTTTCTTATATTACAGTAAATTGAATAGCTTTACCCAGAAGCTAGTAATTTTAGTAAGTACTATTGAAAATTGTACTTTGTATATTTTTACAAAAACAATATAAATATTAATATCATTGAGGTAAAAATATATGTTTAAAATTTTTACTTTTGTATATACCTATATCTAAAATAAAATAATTTTCGTATAAATTGCCCGTGTTATAAAATATCAAGTCAAAATTGCACCTAGAAATAATTTTCAGCTATCCTAGTCCTACATCCAAAGCCATCATCAACACAAATCCTACAATTGCTCCCCATGTAGCCAGTTTGCCATTTTCGCTGTAAAAAAAATTGCACAAAAAAATTAATTAATTTATCAAGTTTTTACAGTGGATAATTGAGTAGGAGAGTTTATTTAATTTAAATATTTAAGAATAACTATTGGGATAGATAACAGTTTTATTACCAAGTTGAAAATTGATACATTTATTGAGTCATAAGCAATTTTTGTATTGGAAAATATCAACATGCTTTTGATATTGAAAGAATTCATTAATTCGTTTGGGTTGCACCATTTCCCATGGTAACCATTCCAGAAGCTTTATGTCTTCTCTATAGACAACTAGTTTGACTGGGAGTATTTTCAGTAGTAATACCCTTAGGGTCTTGATAATACCAAGATAATTTTGTCATAGAGAATTCTGAAAGCGTGTTGCTTGAGCTATTATCTTTGAGCAACACGCTTGGAGCATTCTCTATGACAAAATTTTGAGTATTTATCAAGACCCGAGGAGTATTCGATAAAATAATTTTTTACTTTGTAGATATCAGAAAATTGATTGTCAATCTGACGTTTAATAATTTTCAATACAAAATTTATTAGTTTAATCAAACAAATATAATTCATTTTTATTTAAAACTACAGTTGTGAAAAGTACAATATAAATTAATTGAATCGTAAAATGCAATACCAAATCTCGCGACATTTTTAAGCCAGTTGTCAGTTTGACGTTTAATTCATTTTTATAAAAAAAAAAAACACCAAACTGAAAACTCCACATGTAGGGTATTATCGCTGTAATCCAGAGATGAGAGGACGAAAATTGACACATGACTTGAAATTAAGTAATTTGATTGGTTACTATAGTAAAAAATTTTCAGTAGTTATTATGGCTGTATTATTTCCTCTCCAAAGTGCTTCCATCTGAATCCAAAACGTGTATGAAGTATCCTTAAGGAAATGTGTTATTAGTACGGGGAAGTAAGGATATACAATGGAAAATATTTCCATCAGAGATTTTACTTTTTTAAACAGAAGTATATGAAGTATAGACTACTTTACTAGATTTATGGGAAGATACCGCTCAAGCTTGCGATGCAGCTTGCAAGCATAGCGTGAAAGGCAAAAGTTTTTCGTTCATAACTTTTTTAGATTTGATTGTACAAAAAAATTGTAGGCATCAAAATTGTAGGTAATTTTATACCCTATAAGATGACGTAATGCAATATTTGAAAAAAAAAATTATCAATCCTTAATTTCTGAAAAATTGAAATAATTTTTGCAAAATGGTTTTTTAAGCGACAAACATAATTAGAATAACAATAACGACTTTCTAATACATGAAAATATAGTAGTCCGGCACCAGAAAACGTTAAAGTTTTCAGATTTTGAAAATTCAAAATGGCGGCCCTACAAAATTTCAATATTTATATTTTTTTCAATCTTGTCTCATTTCATGAACATTAAAGCTATCGATATGCGGTTTACTGCAATCGATAGATAACAAGTTGTAGTTTTATCAATAATAACAAAAAAATATTTTTTTCTTTTTCTTCATTATTTTTTACGAGTTTAACTGTAAAAAAAAATTTCTCTCACCCTTTTTCTGACAATGAAAAATATGATTCAGGGATTCATTAATATTTTGAAAAAGTTTGTCTTTAAAAACCACGTATTTAAAAAGAAAATTTCCAGATTCGATCATTAGGAGCGGAGAAAACAGTGCTCGAAGTTATTATCATTACTCTAATTAATTGTGTTTGTCGCTTGAAAAACCATTTTGCAAAAACTATTTCAATTTTTCAAAAATTAAGGATTAAAAATCTAAATCTAAAAAAGTGATGGACGAAAAACTGTTGCATTTCACGTGCTCCAAGCTATGCTTGCAAGCTGCATCGCAAGCTCGAGCGGAATCTTCTCACAAATCTAGGAAAGTAGTCTATACTACATATACTTTCCTTTAAAAAAAGTAAAACCTCTGGTGAAAATCTTTTCCATTTCACGACAACTTTTGGCCTAACTTCCCCGAACTATGACTCTTGCCAGTCTGCTAAAGGATTCTTTACAGTTTTTCACTTGCACTTTTGCTGATAGTTTTAAGCAGAGCCTGGCTGTCAGTGAATATTTTATTTCTATATTCTTCACTCAAGTAATTTAATTTAAAAAATTACTTACTCCGTATTTGCTTCTGGAATTATGTCGTCTACGACGACGTATATCATTGCTCCAGCAGCAAAAGAGAGTGCGTATGGAAGAATTGGAATTGCTACACCTACAACATATGCTCCAAGTACACCAAAGATTGGTTCTACCATTCCACTTAATTGACCATACCTGCAAGAAATACAAAATCGAGCACGGTTTTTTTTGTATGATTTTTGGTGAGGAAAATAAAGAAACAAATGTACTTGTCAAATTTTTATTAGGTTGAAAAATTATCAAACGTTTGATCTGCTTTAGGTACTATTACTTTGTATTTACTGGGTTGTATTTTTTTATTCAAATATACTCACCAAAAGGCTTTAAATGTTGAAAAGCCTGCAGCTTGCAGGGGTAAACTAACTGCTAAACCTTCTGGAAAGTTCTGGATTCCAACGCCAAAGGCTAAGTTTCTGGAAAAATAATGAGCTTAGACCAATCAAAGTACATTATAGTATATCAAGTATTTAGAACGGGAAGGGTTGTTTACCAATTTTGCTGGAGACCGGTATTACCCTTAACGTTCGAGAAGCTTATACCATTTTTTGCGCGATCGTACCTATTGAAATAAATTTCTAATAAAATAATTTAAATTCCTTCGAAATGAACGAAATGTCATTTATACTTTTCGATCAGTTTAAAATATAATTTGCATTTTGGTGAAATTGTTTTCATGCTATTTATTACTTTTTATATTGATCTGTTCGATTCTGTTTATTGAAAAAATATAAATTTTTTTGTTCCTTTTGTGTAATGAATGAAGTAATATATTATTTAGGACCACTTAAATGTATGTAGGGCTAAGACGTCGGTATGTAATTTACTTACCGACGTCGGAACGGTAAGTAAATCACTTATCGACGTGTTAGACTTAGAAGCCAGTAAACACAACCTACCGTCCTGACAACCGATGCTGTAAGTAAACAAAAAAGATCGATCGCGCAAAAAATATTATTTAGAACGAAGACCCAAACCATGTCTACCAAATTGCATGCTTATCAATGTCAATGAAACCCAGATGGGTTGGTCATCGTGTCTCACCGTCAACGCTTATCAAAGGCGTACGTTGATTCAATTTTTAAAGGGTGTTAATTTATTTGCAAAAATTGCATTCTTTGTATTTAGTTGTGGTGAATATTTTAGCCACTTTGGCAAGAAAACAATTTATAGGTTTTTCCACTATACTAGCTGTGAAGTTGACAATTATTGCCTCTTCTAGCCAACTGAGAAGTTGATTTTTTTTATTAGTGGTTAATAATTTTTTTTATTATTAACCTAGGTCAATAATGGACAAATTCAAATATTTTCAAAAATTCAAGGATAGTAGTTCAACGAAAACTCGTACAACATAATTTTGTATGCCCAGGATATTATCTTTTAACATATTTGCTGCTTGGAATTACCTATGAAGATTAAATATTTTGAATAAAAATGCCATTAGTTTAAAATTCGCGCTCAACCAAAAATGACTGATGACATAACGAGTGCGTTCAAAATATATCGAAAATTGACAGTGTCTTTGCCTGTCAGACGACGGGGTAAACGCTTCTCGTGTTGCGTTTGTGAATTATTTTTAATTTTTGTCTTAAATTTGGCTAGTATAGGAAAAAATTGTTTATACACCATGGTATCGAACACATTTATAATCCTCGCACCTTATTTGGTGCTCGATCAATAAAAATAGTCTTCACCACCTTGGTGTATACCTAATATACTATTATACTGGACACTCCCTTAGAAGATCGTCGGCCACTTTATTAGCGAATACTGGAGTAGATATCTTAACTCTCAAGCGATATGATGGATATGACGGATGGAAATCTGCAACTATTACAGAAATTGATGCAACGGAGAGAGTTATCAACAAAGAGGAAGTTACGAATACAATTTTATACAAAATAACGAAGCCAAAAGTTTCTTACATTATTTCAAAAGTAACAAAATACTTGGTTAGAAATGGAGAGATCATAGAGCCAGAATATTTCATACGAGAAAACATTTCTATCCAAATTGTAGGTATCAATAATGTTCATAATTGTACCATTAATATTCACATAAATAAATAAGATACACACAACACGTGAAATCTGGCAATAAAGACCCAACTATATCTGTATATGCATCGATTAGATACACGCCATTTGTTTCCAGAATGTTGTTGTTGTAATTGGAAAGCCCGTAGTGAAAGGGACGTTCCGTCACGCCTATAAATCCACCTTTCCGTGCACAACAATAGCCGTAAAATTGGAAAACGTGGAAAATTTCACTACCTCCCAACTGATTATGAGTGCCTGATCTTAATCTGGCACATTTCCGCCAAACTACACTTTTTGATGTCTCGCAGAAAGAAGTTTAGTGAGAAAAAAAGTAAAAGGAGAACCGGATAAAAGCAGAAAATATAAGCTTTGGTGAGCAGTAGAGGTATTTTTTAATAATTCTTTAAAAAAAGGACGATTCAAACTTTTTTCAAATGAATAGGGTGCAAATATTACCGGGTGTCTGATTAATAGAGGTAATACCCTATATTTTAGAAACTATGTATCATTCAGCTTGAAGAGAAAAATCTGTAGCACAAACTCGCATACGAGAAAATGCTAGAAATGATTTTCTGGATTCCTACTACATCGTTAGAGGGCGTAGTTCACAAAAACGTCATTTTTCTGTAATAAATGAGACCATTAGATCAAATTATAAGTCAAATAAATACTTGATGTGTCAATTTAATGAATGAATGAATTTAAAAGCACCAACAAAACTTGTAAATATTAGACGATGATCGAATTTCAATAAACGTCAAAACAAACTAGGGAATTTTACCAGTTGATCTGACAACGTCTTGAAGTTTTGCCAACTCTTTAGCTGTAAATTACCCTGGCTGTTGAGGATAAATTGTATTTACGGTTGGTAAATTTATATTTATTCTGATAAGCAGGAAAGTTCATCGTCTTTTTATCGTGAAAATCCTATATCATATGTATATTGGGGAGACACTCATTGAGACCTAAGAGATCTATAATTAGTTCCCGAGGAAAGACTAGTGGCTCCTTTGGTCCTATTTCCTGTAGGAATTTTAGGATATCTGCAGGTACATGTATGTAGAAATTTTCAAAACAATTCACAAGAAAATTAAAAAAAATATCTTGAAAACCAGTGAATGCTATGAAATTCATAGACCTTTAATAAATACTGTCTATTTTTCTGCATGCCTACTATGTACCTATAATATAAAATATGTACTTAGAATTTTTTAATGCTGTAAGGGATCAATATTTACATCTTTTTACAAAAGTATTACTATACCTAGTGAATTAAAATTGATTTTGATATTTATTAGTTTGAGTTGGGATTTGTTATTGTTTTATTTTTTCATGAATCTTTAACACTGTTTTTTTTATAGAATTACGTATTGTTTTTTCATTGAGACCTAGTTGTTATTAGTTGTTATTTTCTATTTACTCTCTTAGTATGTTTTATGAATATTTTATTTAATGGATAATATTTGCACAGGTTTTCTTTATTCTCCCACCATAATTCCTTATAATATCTCTTATTATACAGGGTGCGGCAGATAAACGGTCAATTAGAAATATCTCGAGAACTAAAGGTATCTGAATTATGAAAATATGCATGAAGGGGTTTTGAGTTGCACATAGCTTTGTAATTTTTAATGGAAGACCCTGTATATTTTTCAATTTTAGGATATTCTGAACATTTTTTGTTAATACTTCCCTATACCTATTTTGAACCGTTTTTGAGTTGTAATGTTTTTTATATGAAAATGACACTTTTTACCATCTACATAAAATAATTCACTATCCTCTAATGTAATCTGAGAAAGTTTAAAAATTCAAAAATCCCGCGTCTTGATGAATAAGACAGACTTATGCAATTTTGACGGGAGAAAAAAGGATATGTATTTAGTTTTCAGCGATTCTAAAGAGTCTTTCATCAACGAAGTTTTTATTTAAATGTCAGTTATGTCACTTTGACCATTCAAAGTGACAATATGAATAATAAGAAGCAATTTTCCGGTATTCTGCATCCTCAAGCGAAAAAAATGGTACTTAATCTGATAGATTATTTCGAGAATTAATGAAAAAGTGGAAATTCGTTAACCAATGTGCAGGAAACATCAACCATCATTATTTTCTTCAGGTATATTTGTAATCTCACATTTTGGTAACCTCTGTGTCTTCTGATTTGATACATATGTTTAGTGAACTCTGAACCCGCAAGATAAGAGCGCTTTTGGCTATATCTATTTTTTTTTCACGGTTTTTTTTTAATAAAAACTAAAGATTGCACCTTGATATATTACTAAATAAACTTTTTGCAAAAATAAATTATAAAAATTACGAAATATTCCATAATTTTGTCCATGAGCTGGATTGGAGGCTGCCGAAATAGGTATGTTTTTTAAATTTCTTGGAATCTAACCCTGTATATAAAAGATTCCATCCCAAAGCTGGTGCCGAATAGAGTCGGGATGGGGAAAGTAATTTAGATAAAAAAGGCGCAGTGGATTCTAATCTAACCTAACTAAACCCTTTTAGACATTTTCCAATAAATATTAATTAAAATCAATAAAAACTAATAATTTCCCAACATATATTTTATTTTTGTTTTGGAATTTTTTATTGATTGATTCTATTTTTATGTTGATTGAGGGCAAAGTTACGAGCATGTATTGATATCTAGTTAGCCTAAACCAGTTCCATGCATAAACAAAATATTGCGTTACCATAGCAACGAACAATAACTCATTAGAAGTGTCAGTGTGAAGTTGGACGTCAAAAAAGTGAACCAGAGTTACGCAATAAATTAAAAGAAAAAGATGTTCACCGAAATTGTGAAAATAAGAAGTTTCGTGTCCAAAAATCTGCTGGAAAAGTTCTTGCTTCAGTTTTTTGGTATTGCCATGGAGTAATCATGATTGATTTTTTGGATAAGGGTAGAACAATAACCAAAGATTACTATTCGACATTACTGACCACTCTACGGGAGAAAAGAGAAAAGACGCGGAAAGCTATCCAAGGGTGTTTTGTTTTTGCAGGACAACGCCCCTGCACACAAATCTCATGTTGCCATGCAAAAAATTCGTAATTCAGGGTTTGAATTACTAGAACATCCCCCTTATTTACCAGATTTGGCTCCGTCCGACTATTATCTCTTTCCTCAACTGAAAAAAAGTTTAAAATGTGTACATTTTCTTCCAGCGAGGAGATAATAAAAGCTGTGGAGGTCTGGTTTGCAGAGCAAAAAGAAACATTTTTTTTTGAAAGGTCTAGAGACGTTGCAGGTTCGCTGTAATGAATGTATCCAATTAAGAGGAGAATGTATTGAGTAATAAAATATTTTGACATTGAAATTTTGTTTGGTTCTATAGTAGGTAGGCTAAGAATTTTTCAATATACATATGTAATGTGAGTATACCGGATCGGTAGATTTAGTTTAAAACTCAATCATTGATTTTTATTCCACAATTTTTTGTTAATAATATAACAAGACAATGTTTTGTTTTAAGTTTTAGTTGACTGGAGAATTTTATAGAAATACTGTATATTAGAACTAACAGTTAAAAAGTTCCTTCATATAATATACTAATTTTACAATTTTAAAAAGTTAAACCTTAGATGTATGATCCACTTAAACGCCACTTCCGGTATTCAGTTTATTACAACACAAAAGGATAGATATTTTTTGATTATTCACCATTCTATGCTTTTAGGCTCATTAAATGCCGTTTTTATGGTTATTAAAACATTTCGGTAAAGATAAGAATCATGCGACGTTTTGTTAGAGGGATTAATTATATGGTATTTTTAATTTAATTAAAATTAAGTAGAAATTGGGTTAGATAAGATGTTTTCGGGGCGGGTTTCTCACATTTATAATTCCTTCCATCCTCTTTCAAGTAAATCTTAACCAGCTAGAGACCGTTAAAACCAGTGAGATAAAACAAATTTATATAATATTTCATTAGGCACAAGTGTGCTTGTGTGATAATTAGCCTGTAATTAATTATAAACAATGAATAAACAATTATTAAACAAATTGAATTCATAGAGAAATGTTTAATCAATTTACACCACAATTGATAGTTAAAGTTCATATAATACCCTTCTTGGCGTGCGTCATCCATTGTTTAAGTCCTTCTATGGAAAATGACAGGTCTGTGATTAATCCTAATCAAAATATCACAATAATGAACCGTTTAAATGTATTACAAACGTTAACCCTAATCTTTGACTTGATTGATTGGAAGATATTTAGATTACGCGCAAGCACGACCTATGAATCGGTAGAAATTACAGCATTCAAAATAGGATGCAAACGTACCTTTCGTATTGGCAATGTGTCTTACGTCTTTTTCTACTGCCCCACTGACAGTTCTCGTCAGGTCTGTACTTTGTTGTTTACGGTCAATTATTATTTATATGAAAAGTGTGTGTGTGTGCGTGAGAGAGATGGTCTCGGACGGGGTCCTTTAACTACAGGGAGTATAGAAGGTCTAGATATTAATCTGAAGGATGTATGAAAATATTAATCCTATTGTTATATTAATTAAAATAATATAAAAAATAGTTTGGCAAGTTTATCTGAAGCTACAAGGAATCAGTGAGAGGCGAGGCATATTTGTCATAAACGAACAAATGGCGTACGGTTTCTATTTTACCAAATAAAATTGAAAATACAAGGGTAACTGACAATACCAACGCCACTGGATAAATCAATGTCAGACAATTGACGAAGTGACAGGGAAGAACACACGCACGCGCTTGACAATAAGAAGTCACTTTTCGATAAAAATCACCAATTATGTAATTCGTACGACGCTGCCAGAGCTTGAAAAAGCCCATAACAAATTTGGAAAAGTGCTCATCTTTTAATATTTATAAATTGAAAAAATAATGTTAATAGAAAAAATCTAAGGAAACAAGCACATTAAAGAATTAACGTTTAATCATATTGTTGATATTGTTAATAATAAAAAGTCCCTTTTCTAATTTTTATCACTACATATTTAGCACTTTAGCTTTTAGTTAAGCGTGGCAATATCGAATATTTTTGACTGAATTCCTTTCACGGCTTCAGATAAACTTGCCAAAGTATAGATACACGGGAAAACATCAGCATTTTGGAAGTTCTCAAGTATTCTCAGTTAGATTAAGAAGCTCATAATTATTAATTTCATAGCCTTTTCGAATTTGGCTGAATACTATCTTGATGATTTTATCTATCAAATTTAAGGTTAGCTGTATGTCAAAATATACCCGGATATACAGGGTTATTCATTATAAATTACCCACCCCCTATCATCGTTATTATTACTTTTAGAAAAAAAAGTCTCATATAAAAATTGTTTGGTTACAGCTGAATTCTTTTAATATTTTATCAAAAGTTCAGTAGCGCGCAAATTTAAGGGGATACAAAAAATAATAGTTCTTTTTTAAATGGGACACCCTGTATATTTTCACATTTTTGGAATGGTCTTTTTTTTCTGATTTCAAAAATATATAATATGTTACCCCTACCTTGTACCGTTTTTGAGCTATGAAATGTTGTAAATCTTAGTAAATATGAAAAAGATAATTTATTAAAGTAAGCTATGAAAATGACAACTAATGTGTTTGATAATTGACATTTTTCATATAAAGTAATTAATATGGTTTCCAGTAAGAAAGAAAAAGTCAAAATATATACCTATACAAAACAGAAAACAAAGATTCATTTAAGAGAATTTATAAATAATAACTTATAAAAGATATTCGAGTTGTCCACCATTATTGTTAATGCATAATTGATAACACATTCGTATATTATTTATAATAACATTGCAGATGACTTTATTATTTTCATTTAGTTTGTTAATTTCATTTCAAGTTGAAGTCTTGCTTCAATCACTTGTATATTATTATTATTAATAATATCTTCCACCTTACTGCGAACCATTTTAATTACTTTATCAGAGTCAATTATCAAATAAGTATTAGTTGTCATTTTCATAGCTTACTTTAATAAATTATCTTTTTCATATTTACAGTAATTACTGAAACTAAGATTTACAACAGTTCATAACTCAAAAACGGTACAAGGTAGGGGTAACATATTATATATTTTTGAAATCAGAAAAAAAGTCTATTGCCAAAACTGTGAAAATATACAGGGTGTCCCATTTAAAAAAGAACTATTATTTTTTGTATTCCCTTAAATTTGCACACTACTGAACTTTTGATAAAATATTAAAAGAATTCAGCTGTAACCAAACAATTTTTATACGAGACTTTCTTTTCTAAAAGTAATAATAACGATGATAGGGGGTGGGTAATTTATAATGAATAACCCTGTACGTCACAAACGATGACGCACACCAATAAGGCTATTGAATGTACTATAGTCAAAAGCGCTCTTATCGTGCGGGTTCAAAGATCACTAACCATATGTATCAAATCAGAAGACACAGAGGTTATCAAAATGTGAGATTACATAATTACCTACCAGGAGAAAATAATGATGGTTGATGTTTCCTGCACACTAGTTGACGGATTTCCACTTTTTCATTCATTCTCGAAATAATCTATTAGATTAAGTAACTTTTTTTTTGCTTGAGGATGCCAAATATCGGAAAATTGCTTCTTATTATTCATACTGACATTTGAACATTTGACATTTTACTGGTGAAAAACTTTTTAGAATCGCTGAAAACTAAATACATATCCTTTTTTCTCCTGTCAAAATTGCATAAGTCTGTCTTATTCATCTTACGGATTTTATTTGGAAGTTATGATTAAACGCAATAAAAGAAAACAAAAACGGTGCCCAACTAACAATTTAAGTCATAAATACTCAAGTCTCAGGAACTATAACCTATCCTTGGTAATAATTTCCCTTTTTACGAAAATAATACCTTTATCGTAAGAACATACAATAGAGTGAATTTATAAGGTCAATAATACGAACGATTTACTTAGAGTATTACCTATAACGTAACAGTAACAATTAAAGTTATTTTTACGAAAACATTCCTCTTAGAATCACTTATACATTATTTTTACTCATAAGTATAATTTTGGCGGTAATTATCATCATTAGCTTCACGTAAATATTACCTATAAGTTATTTTCACTTATACGTAAAATTGCTGTGGTTATAATAATTACGTTTCCAATTTTACTTCACAGCCCGATTCACTGTTAAGTTACCAATGCTTGTGTTTATGACGTAAATGTTTCAACAGTTTATTACTGATAGGTTTGAACATTTTTGGTCAGATTATTGGTATTTTGTTGGAAATCGTTACTTCAAAAATTACTTTTTGGTTTTTTTACCTATATAAGACATATTCAAAAGAACTACAAAGTCACAATTACCGAATAAATTAACCATGAAGTGAATTTAACTTGAGGGTTGTTATTTTTTTGGACGCCATAATGATTATCACTTTCAATTTTTTGTAATTCAAAATTATTGTCGAAATTATACTTCGGCCTACTTTTAAGCTCAGAACATTGTTGATATATCATTTTTATGACCAAACTGAATGTAAGAAAAGCCTTTTATACATTTTATCGATATGAAATTAATTTATAGACCGCATTACCTACGCTTAAAATTTTCATAGAAAAACTGATTATTTTGGAGGCGAATGATAAAAATTAAGTGCTAAACGTATCCATATTATCAGTAAAGTATGTCCGGTTTATGTTTTCGAAGTTAGGGACCTCTGAATTGAGCGTGTTTTACTTTGTATTATTTACCAATATTATATTATTGTGATTATGTAGAGCAAGCCACCATAGTTAGGGAGTTTAGATCAAAACTATAAAAGATAAAGAAATAAAATTTTGTTCCACGTATCGCCGAGGAGGATAGAAAATATGTTGTCAGAATTACTACTGTATTACGTTATTATGACGTCTTTGTGTCCGTCACTGCAACGTTTTCACGACGTTGTAGTTACCACAAATGTATTCCGCATTTTGGTAGTGGTTACGTGATAACGACGTATTTAGAACGTAACAACGACTAGTAAAAATGACTTGAAGGTTGACTAGATAGTCAGTTTTACGGTTTTACGACTTAAAATGTTAGTTGGGTAAGTATGCCCTTGTTGAATCGTATTACCCGCATGATAAGACTGCATTTGACTATATAAGGATTTTCTTGGCAGCTGATTACGATTACAGCCTCGGAAAACTGGGAAATCAACTGTTTATATTTTAAATTTTGACAAATTCCAAGTTCAACAATTCAAAAATTCCACATATTTGAATTTAGCAACATAAAAACATATTGTAGCTAACTATTTGGCATCTTCCTACACTCCTACCAAACATGTTTTCCGTATCGATTTCGACCTGAAGTTACCTGTTGGAATGCAAGGAAAGTACAAGGGATCGATCAACCTCACTTTCCTACTTGTTCTGTATTCCTGTTACTTTGCTTTCTTCTTACCTCTAGGTGAAATTAGAGACAAACATTACAGGTAAGTCTAATACCTAATTATATTAAAAAGGAAGTTTTCTCAAACCTTCAACTGGACAAGTAAAAATGGATTAATATTGAATATAATTACTTTAATATATTTTTCGCTAGCAGCGCCGGCTATACCACCGGTGCGTGACTTAATATTGATTTCACATTTTCTGCATTTAGAATGTAACGAATACCGAGGGTTGTGAACTGCCTGTCAAACTAACTGTCACATTTCGTTCAAAGTTGTACCTAAACTGTTCATCCTTCATTCTATTTCCGATGGTTTGGAGCCTAATTCCCCAAAAAATAAGAGAAAAAAGAATAAGTAATGCCACAAAGAACAAACAGAAGAAAAATAGTTATTTATGATACAAGTACGTGAAGTTATACTTTTGCGCACGAGTTCGCATAAGTATTTCACGCTCAAGTGTCATACAAAACTTTATCTACGACATGAAGGAAAAATAAAAAAATGTGCTCTGATAAAAACCAATTTTTTATAAACAAATATACCTATCCACAACGATACACCGAGGTGAGAAACACCTA
>CAJUYG010000637.1:132076-155027 GCA_910591675.1 Galerucella calmariensis
TATCATATACAGGGTGTTTTTAATAGGACAGTATAACACTAACCATTTAATACATAAATTTCTGGCTTAATTTAAATGGAACATCCTGTATCTGTTAGGTCTGTTAAACGTGGGAATTTATTACCTTTCATAGTGCCCCACCCTGTATATAAATGTGTTTATACTTCCATTTACTTTCTTGTGATTGTAAGGTCTGACTCCGAGTGCTGACCTGGAAGAAATACTAAACCTACCACCCCTGCATATCTTCATCAGGGAAATGCAAGATCTGTTAGTCACAGATTATTACAGGGACCTCCACCGATAAGTCAAGGACACGGTAATGCCTACAAAAAGCTATATGAAGAAATAAAGGCAGATCCAATACTTACTGGGAATGCCAATGTATCAGATTGCCCCACAATTTATTGTTAAAAACGAATATATAGTGTACATTCCAGAGAGAAAGGACTGGGCCTCCCATAACAGCGAATCTCAACTGGTACACTGATGGCTCTAAAACAGACTCTGGAGTAGGGGCCGGAATATATGGGGTACAAGAGAAGACCACGATCTCTCTAAGCCTAGGAAAACATACTACTGTCTTTCAGGCAGAGGTAATGGCGGTGCAATGCTGTGCAGAAGAGTTGATAAGACGGGAGGTAGATAGCCAAAGAATCGTCATCTACTCAGACAGCCAAGTAGAGCGATAAGCTCGTATAGGATAACATCAAATCTGGTGTGGGAGTGTTGCAAGGCACTCAACAGACTAGGTAGTAATAATAGAGTGACCCTAGCCTGGGTACCAGGTCAATGAAAAGGCCAATGAACTAGCCAAGCAGGAAGCAACGGAGGTCATGATAAGGCCAGAACCTTCCTGTGGAATTGCTAAATGCCTAATTAAAGAAAGCATCCACAAATGGATAAACAGCCAGGCGTTGCGCTGGTGGTATGAAACCCCAGGACGAATACACGCTAAATTATTCCTTAAAAGCCTTTCGGCCAAACTGTCACACGACCTACTATGTCAAAGTCGAGAAACGACAAGGATAATGGTGGGAATGCTGACCGGACATTGTAGGCTGAGGAAACATATGCACACAATTGGCCTGACAGCCTATGCAGATGACAGCCTATGCAGGTTCTGCCAGAAAGAAGACGAAACTGCGGAGCACATACTCTGTGAGTGCGAAGGCTTAGCAAGGGTGCGGTTTCACTTACTCGGAGAAGGAAAACCGAGGGCAGAGAGCTAAGTGAGGAAGGCGTTATCCAGGCTAATAAGACTAATAAAAAGAATGAAGCTAAATATAGGGAGGACCACAATAGATCTGCAAAAGTCGCAGTGGGATAGGACACCGAGCCACTCCAACTTTAATCTAATCTAATCTAAGTCTGACAGCAAATGGAACTCGGGACCTGGACGAAATTAAAAAAAAACTGAAACTCTAGTCTTTAGTTTTGTTGTTGAGCTATTAAACAAAACTACTTAGTACAGAAATAAACAGCGAGTCAGCTATACTATCCTGTAGCTAACGTCAAAAACCAAAAAACTAGAATTCCTTTATCATGCAACAATAACTTGCATCAAGGGAAACGGTATGCAAATGAAATTTACAAACTATCAAGTATATAAGTGAACCAGTAAATTGAAATTTTTTATTGATGAGTTATCTGCGCCGAAAAGGATGTACCAGAACAATCGTAACAACACCCCGGAGTATGTATTCGCGAACGACGTCGGATATCTCATTAACATCCAATTATTCAATCAGAATATTTAACACATGTTTCCAGAATAATGGGGATTCGAAATGCTTAAAGAACAATCGGAAATAATTATCAGTTGTATTCAAATGATGTCGATCTATAACTACCATGAAAACGTGTAAGGAGAATAAATTAAAACAAGCAAATGCGAATTCAGCGATATGCGTTTTAACCTTTTTTGAGGTTATACTCTATTTCTTAATGTCTGACAACACAGTAGCCTCATTAAATATTCAAATTAAATTAAATTAAATATTCAAATTATCTTTTACAGAGTGATCCTAAGAATTTTACAAGTAAATACTAAAATTCTAATGAAAAACAAGTAGGTGTCTGTATTGGTTATCTATACATCCCTGTTTCAGCTCAAAATACAATATGGTAATAAAACTGAACAATGCCAGATAAACGATAAATATTGCGGCAGTGGCGGAGGTTGCGATATTAGTTTATTCTGCTTATTTAATAAGATTCGGTCGACATTACAGTTGAAATAAAATTCATTCGTTCAGGCCTATTAACAAGTTACATTTTCATTTTTATTAAATTAAATTAATTAAAGAAAATATAGTTTAATTTTCATAATTCAAATTTATTGACAATGAATTAATGTATGTCAAGTAAAGTAAACATACCATTTGCCATTTACCATCTGCAGTCATTTCTTCATGATAGTCTTTGGTTGATGTTGACTGAAAGTCCAGTAAACCACCTTCAACGAACCCTTGATTGCATCCAATATGCGTTATTATTAGTCGGCGACCTTTACCGATAGGAGTTTTCAGTCCAGTAGATAAACCTTCTATGAAAGCTTGACGACTGGTTTTAATACTTTTGTCCTGCCATATTTTTTTCACTGAATGTCCTTCATTGAGCCATGTCTCATCTAGATAATAGATTTGTCTTCCCTCCTGTCTGTATTTTCGGATATCTCGTAAATACTGTCGTCTCCAACATATTATTTGCTCGTTGTCGATTAGCACTGATTTGCGACTTTGCTTCTCCCAAGTAAAATTTAATTTGCGTAATATTTTCCACAAAGTTTTTCGCCCTATGTCAGGCAAATTCTCGTCCTCCTTTACCATTCTTAGAATTATGTCGAGGGTTGGGATCTCTTTTTTAAAATATAATTCGTGTACTTTTCGTCTTACTGTATTTTGCATATGTTCATCAAGTTCAAGTGGTTTTCTTCCAGTTGACTTTTTAGGTGGAGATATATTTCCATTTTTCCTCTCCCTTAGAAGCCTGTAAATAGTAGATTCACTAACTGCTGTCATATTGGAACATGTCGAAACTATATTTCTAACAGTAGCAGCCAGCATTTGATGTACAACAGCATCATGCACATTTAACACTACAGTATTCGTTTGTAAGCTAAGCACGCTCTTACACTCGGGTGAAACTTGAAGACATTTTTCACAACACAGTTAACACTCTGAGCAAAACAAATTATACAAATTTGGACGAGACCAAGTTTCACCGTATATACCTGCAAAATTTCTAAGTAGTCATTAGGACAATCCCTAGTAGGATCCTATTGTAATGTTTCTTGGAAATTATCAAGTTGTTTTAACTAACCGAATTTAGATTCATATTATTATATATCAGATCGGGTATAAAATTAAATAGTAAATAAATTCCTCAGATGAACGGTGACGCTTATGGTTTACTACCTGACTAGCATCTGTGACCTTTTCGCGTGCTGTCAGACAATAAGAAACAGACTATAGAAGTTTTTCTCGGCATAGTTATCGTTTACAGGCAATATCTCGCTTATTTGACAAGATAAATTAATAAATAAAAAAACTGCATTGAATGGCATTAAAGTACCTTCCTAATGACTTATAAAAAATGTTTTACATTTAACAGCCCTGTGGTAGCTACCCCTCACTTTTTATTTTCAAATGGCACCCGCTGTATATTTTCATTGAAAATTGAGTGTCGTTCTGTTTGGAATACAACGATAGCACAAACTTGGTATTTTTTCAATCAATAATAACAAAAGCATCAGCATTTCATGAAGTATCAATTTCAATTAAAGTACCTCTGATGCAATTCAAAAAACGAACAAAAAATTACAGCAATTGTTCAAAATTATTTCCTGCAGAATCCTTGCAAACTGCAAAACGTTAAAGGTGTTGTTGTGCAGGACCTGACTGAATCATAGCTGGCGTAACGCTCCGAGATGCTTCACGAATGTGTTTTTCAAGATCCTCTAAATTATAAAATGAAATGTTGATGCTTTTGTTATTATTAATTGAAAAAAATACCAAGTATGTGCTATATCGTTGCATGACAATATACAGGGGATGCCATTCGAAAATAAAAAGTGAGGGGTAGCTACCTACCACATTGCTGTCAAATATAAAACATTTTTCATAAGTCATTGGGAAGGTACTTTAATGCCATTCAAAACAGTTTTCTTTATTTATTGATTATCTCGTCAAATAATCGAGATATTGCCTGTATACGATAACTTGAGACATCTGGTATATTGTTCCACAAAGCAGTTAAGACGCTTCAGCACAAAAGAGAGCTTTAATAATGAATCGGTGGTACAAAAATTTGAAATGGGATGACACGAAACAAAAAGAAATTAATAGAATTTTTTTAGAATTAATACAAATATCGTGTTATTAAAATTTTAAACGAATCCAAATCAAGTGTTATTATTTCAAAAATTGGCGAAGTCGCTGGTTAGTAGATAGTTTTTCCGGTTTTAAATAAATATATTTATTTAAATATAAAAATAAAGCAAGAGAAGTGAATACAAAGTTCAAATACTTGAGCAAAATATTAAATTTAGCTCATATAAATATTCTCTATTATGCCATAGTGGAAAGTCATTTACGTTATTGCATTACTGCCTGGGGCAGGCAAAAAAGGTTCCTCAAAATAGTAACTAAGCGAAATTGGAAATATCCCAGTGATGCCCTTTATTCCGAAGCATATATGGAAACTTTTCTTCAAACGAACAACAAATTGACGAAAAAAAAAAAATTGGGTCGTGCATAATTTCAATTATTGAAACTTTAGTTCTTTACGCCAGCACGTGAACTCTGTAACAGAATAGAAAGGAAATTTCTTTCTATATTAGGAACACAAAACAGTCTACCACAAATAGTCCATAACCTTTAGACTGTTTTGTGGGTTAGACTGTTTTGTGCTTCTAACATAGAAATAAATTTCCTTTCTATTCTGTTACGGAGTTCACGTACAGGTTATGTTTGAGCGACCAGGGGTCGCGACGCAAAAGATCTGACCGTTACGCGTTACGTTACGCTACGTTTTGTTACATTGCTTCGTTATGTGCCCTGCTTTTACGTGCTTGTGTCTCCATCTCTCGTTTACGAAGCAGCGATTCATAATAATAAATATGCTCCTGCCCGGATTCGAACCCGGGCCGCCCGCGTGCAATGCGAGCATTCTAACCACTGAACCACCGATGCTATATTGAAAATCTATGCAAAGCTGGTATTCGCATTGCTAGTGATCTACTTGAATTTGTTCGGATAAATTTTTACTATTATATCCATAATTTTTTTTGCGCGATTAAGGGGTCTAGCTACTTTTCGAAATACAGGGTGTTGAAATTTTGAAAACTTGAATGCTTTAATTCGATAAATTTGAAATGGATGGATAAATTGATTTGACATTTGGCAGGTAGTTTTTAAATGTAAAAGGGCATATTTTGAAAGAAATTGTAGTTTGTGCAACTAGTGTGGATATGATGGCCATATCGCACGAGGACGAAGATGGAGCACGACGCCGTAGGCGGAGTGCTCAATTGTTCAAGTGCGATATGGACAATCTACACGAGTCGAGCAGCATATTTTTTCTACGACCCACTTAGGAAAAAATCTAGAAAATAAAAATTTCTATAAACTGTATTATCTAATTTTGTGGTAAACGAATGTCCAATTTGTATAATGCTACGATTTCCTTTTTTAAATATACGATGCTGTTATAAGTAGATGTTGCCAGTCGGACTCCCTCATGGAGGATACCGTACCATTATCTATAATAATGAATATTCTGCTAAATATTTCAAACGTCTACCTGTTGTCGTTATTAATATCAAGCAGAATGATTATTTAAAAATAAAATTAACAATAAAAAAAAATTCCTCGCGAGGAATCGAACCCGGGTCTACCGCGTGAGAGTCTGGTGTGCTTACTACTCAACCACCAAAGAATATGCAAATTGTTTATCTATAACATCAGATGTATTACATAATTTTTGCTTAAAAGGAACTAAAGTTCCTACCGTGTGTCCCGCGACACGTTCTACCTTTTTTTCAACAAACTTACATTTCGAATAAGAGAGCGCAGAAGAGGCTCTTGGCCATCGGCAAAGATTACAGAATAAAAATATAAGATGTTTCACTCCAGGGCGGTTTGATTCAAGTTGCTGTCCCAAACGGACGCCGCTCTCATAAATTATGTTTACGACTCGCTTTTGTTGTCAATAACGAGACTGGTAGATACCATAGAAGTTCGAAGAGCTTATTTTATTTTAAGCTATACAGGGGTAATTAGAGAAATATATATTTAAATTAATAGGATTCTTTATCACAAAGGTTTATTTTTAAATGTTAATTATTTCGAAAAATGTTCGGGATATGAATTTGAAAAGGTAAGTAAAAAATTAACTTGAATTTTTAAAATGAATCAATTCACAGTTTGTATCCAGCATCTTAGTAATTTTGTGATACCTACTTATTGATAATCTAGCAGATATTTATTACAAATTCAATTAAATATACTCATTAGCCACCAGAATAATAGGGCCACTAAATCTTAAATTTTGATCTTTAAATAACGCGTATTTTTTGGATTGACAAGATTAAAACGGTAAAAAGAGAATCAGCTGCAGGATACCTTTATTAAAAAATTTTATAAATGTTGTAAAATACTAAGTTTGGAGTTTGGTTTATGTGTTAAATTTAATCTATTGTCTTTCAAATCTGTCAATATACATTTGAGAGTAAAATATATACGGACTCTGGTATAGAGACTTGCATAATATTTGAAAGGAAGTTGATTACATGGATGATGAAAATAAAATTTAGTAAATTCGTTCAAAAGGAACTGACAAATTCCACTTTGGTTAGCTATAAATGTGTAATTTACTTGTTTATATAATATCCTTATTATAAAAATAAATCCGTAATTTTGTATTAGCAAATATTACTAAATATTTAGTGTTTAAGCTTTGCTATTAAAGAGAAAAATATTAATGTGACTTTTTGCTCATTTCAACAATTAATTAATGAATTGAAAAAATCTATACAACATAAATATAAAACACGAACAACCAATAAACACCGTTCTAAAATAACAGCGTTCGACGGGCGACGTCCCGTATAATATGCCAAATTAAATGCAAGTAAGGACGTAGCGACGTACTGTACCATCCAAGTCACCAGACAGTCACCAGCGGCATCGGTGCTTTACGCGATAAATTCGAACGAGTGAAACATCTTATATTTTTATTCTGTGATCTTTGCCATCGGATTCCGATTCTGATTGTAGTTGCATGAAAGTATTTTTTTTGTATGCCGAGAATCGTTTATTAACTTTGAGATTCAATAACAAATAATTGTCCGAATTGAACGATTGAAGCGTCAAAAATTTCGTTTTTCCAAGCTCTTTAAGTGGGCAATTTTAAATTTCAATTAAAACAAAAAATCCGAGAGATATCTCGATTGCTATTAAGGTGAAATTTGAACCACTCCTTCAAACAAATGTCTGTCTGTCAGTTGATCCGAAAAAATTGTTGATTAAATCATTGTCGATGATAGCCCTAACCTTCTAGTATGTATAAAAACATTATTGTAAGTTAAAATTATTTTTTTTGGATTTTATGTTTATTCTAGCGTTGTCTATTTAATTTGCATAATGTTTATTAACAATTAGATTACTCGGCAACTAAAAAAGATATCGAAACTGCGTTTGTCGCGTTCAATTCGCGAACGAATAACGTATTTTTTTTAAAGAAATTCTGATTAAGATTGCTTTATAAATTGCATTAGTATTTTGCGAACGAAAAACAGCTGTTTTTTCAATTTTTTATTTATTTATTCCTCCGCTGTGGCTGCAGCGAAAGGAATTTTCACATTTTGTACCACTTTATAGCAAATTTTACGCTCTATAACTTTGTTTCTATACATTTGAATGATAAACTCAATACATTTCGAGTAAAATTCGAAGAATATGTCGAAGAATAAGCCTATATTTGGGTGTTTTGGCTATAAAAAATTAGCAAAAGCCAGTGGAGGCAACGAATTATCATTTACAATGATATTTTTAAAGAATTCCAGCAAAAATTTTCCACTTTTAATGCTAATTCGACAGGAGTATAGATCCAGGATTTAGATGAGCTATGTCAGTATTCAAAGTTATTCCTCAATTGTATCAATAGTCCAAGAAAAAAGAAAAAAATTATACGGAGCGTTGTGGTGTAAAATTTTAAGCTCTACAATTTTTGTTTGAAATTTTTTTTTGTAACTCCAACGGTTTTTCGAGTAATTTCAAAATAACACCGTGTTTATTTATTTTTCAACTACTTTTTGGAGAGTTAAAACATTTCATAATGAATTCTATGAAAAATTCCTCTCCTCCACTCAAAATTATGATTAAATGTACTTTTTCTTGGGCTATTAATATCATTCTCGTTTCAATTGCTTCGACAGAGACATTGAAACCCACATTTTCAATGCAGATTATCTGAAAATAAAATTCCCTGTTAAAAACCACGGTCATCGTTTTTTTTACGGTTTTCCTCAACTTAATCTTGATAAATAGATAAATACCAAGTAACGCAATATTAAAAAACTGTCACATAAATGGTTAAGGACGCAACCTTTAACTTTTTTTTTCAATTTTGCGGTTACAATTACCTACATTTGATATTTCGATTATATCCATGACACAAAAGTGAAGGACTCTTTTAATAACCATCTATACAGTGTGAGTTTTAAGTATGGAACGTCTCAATTACCCCTAAATCTATATTATTAATTGTTACTACTATTACTATTATATTTTAGGTTGTGTAAGTTTAAATTCAAAATAATTTTTAACACATGTTCAATTTTATATTTTTAGAATATTTTTATTAGGAAAAAGTTATAAAAAAATAAAATAATAGAGGCACCTACTTTTAACATTCATTTGTGCGGCTTGGTTTTATCCACTTGCTCATTAGTATAGCCCTTTCTTGAAACAAATTTAGCGACTTAGTCGATATGGTGCAAAAGTGTAAAATAATGTGCATGAAATGCTTGAAGCCTCTAGCTAGCTCATTCAATATTAACTGATACAGGGTGGGGCAATCTTCTGACATCGGAGGATTACATCGTTGTGGTGAGAGATAGAACTTTATAGTTTTGTGTGAGCTAATACAGCTACCGAGGGCACATTTTGAAAATACTTTCGATTCTACAGGGTGTTTTTTAAATGGAACGTACTATATTTTGTTCAAGAATCGAAAAGATCTCACCGAGAGCGTTACAAAAATATAGCACTCTAATATATTATAAGGATGTTTCACAAAGATAGGACGTGGTGGACCAATTTCGTGGCCTCCTCTATCTCCAGATCTCACACCGATGGATTCCTTTTTATGGGGATACATCAAACAACTTGTGTATCAAACGGAACCTACTACCAGAGAAGACGTGAAAGAAAGGATTCGTAACGCATTTTCCACAATAACTCCAGCTATGTTGGAAATAGTAAGATCCTCGTTTTTGAAAAGAATTGTATGGAAGTAAATGGTCGCCATTTTGAACACTTAGCATAAATTTCTATACTTTTAATAGAATGTCAATGTACATTTATATAAATGTGAGTGTTCTTATAATGTTGGTTTTCATAATTGTTAGTTTTTCAAAAATACAAAAATACAAGTTTGCATTTTACATAACTAAGATATACTGTTTGTGATGACTTAAGTAATTATATACTACAAACTGCTTTTATATTTATTAGTACCATAATGACACTACTTACAGTAAACAAAAATATTTCTTCCAACATAATTCCTTCTTTCCTTCCTCTAATGGTAAAAGTAGAAGTCAAAGATTTTTAGATGCATCCAAAATTACGATTAGAATTTAAACCTTAGAAATGTTCAAATTCACAAGATGTTGCATGTAAAAATTTAATACCAATTAATTTGTGTACCTACGTAAAATACTTTTTGACCATTATCATAAAATATCTACGATTTTCCATTAACTCATGCCCTAAGTGTACTACATCGTTTGAAAGTTTATTAATTGTACTAACAAATTGTAAAAATACTTATAGGGTGATTCATTAAAAAATTTGGAGATATTGCTTGATTTGCGTTTTGTTTCACCCTATATTAAAGAAGCCACAGATAAAAAAAGTAATTAATACTGAGCACAGCCAATGATATGTGTATGACATTTGAATACAAAGAACTGTTGATTTATTTTAATTTACTATTTTGCAAAGTACCTATTAAAGAGGAGGTCTTTTTTGCTAATAATTGGCCATACCATTCACAACACCCTTATAATATATTAGAGTGCTATATTTTTGTAACGCTCTCGGTGAGATCTTTTCGATTCTTGAACAAAATATAGTACGTTCCATTTAAAAAAATGTAAGTTTGTGCTGCTAAGTGGTTTTGGAACACCCTGTAGAATCGAAAGTATTTTCAAAATGTGCCCTCAGTAGCTGTATTAGCTCACACAAAACTATAAAGTTCCATCTATCACCACAACGATGTAATCCTCCGATGTCTGAAGATTGCCCCACCCTGTATATGCCATCGCGGCCTTTTCTGTACACCTACATAAGATACACAATTCCACCTGATATTTTGTGAGGTGTTCTGGGGGGTATCAAGCTAAATCTTTCCAAATCTCACTTATGGGGGAGGAGGGGGGTCTTGGAAAATATCACGTAATTATTTTTCTCGCAGAAAACGGTGTGAAATTGCGTGCAAAATTATTTCTAGGATTATTTCACAAATAATAGTCTTTGCTAGCATTCAATAGAAGTAATAAGAACAAGTTTCTTTTCTCAATAATATCCAACACTTTTACAGTCCAAATAGAAGTTTTGAAGAATCTCGCGTGAGATTATTGGAGGGGGGAGGGAGGGAGGGAGGGAGTAAAGGAAAATCTTACGATATCTCACCAAGGGGGGAGGCGAGGTCGAAAAATTCTCAAAAATGCCTCACGTAATTAATAGACGCCCCCAAAGCTCCCAGATGGCATATTTTTTCCGACATCTCCAGCAAATATAGTTATATTTTAGCCAATGTATACAAGACCCTAACAAATTATATACTAAAACTTCCCCCAAGAACCACTGTACCTATTGGTGAAAACAGCATGAAAATCGGTGAAGTAGTTTTTGAGTTTATCACGAACAGACAGACAGGCAGGTAGGCGCGGATAAGGACTAGTAAGTAGTATTATAAACTAGAATCATTGATTATACTATACCTACTATATTTAAAGAATATACTACTACTACTACTAAATGTGCAGGCGAGCCTTGACCTAGACAAACTCAAGCCAAGGTTCCGGCTCTGAGGCCACTGGCGGGCCCATTGTGCCATTCCTGCTAACTAGATATCCATGAAGCTGAGCCCTTCCATAAAGGCCACCACCTTTTCCAGTGGATGCCTGCTTGTGTCTCCAGGGGCCATAACAGGGACTCCGAAGATTCGCCTGCGTAGTACAGCCCAGTGTGGACACTCTAAGAGAACATGGACTGACGTTTCGTCAGTCATGTCGCAAGCCCTATATAGGGAACTTTCCTCTACTACTAGGTTGTAGAGGTGCTTCCTCACACAGCAGTGCCCTGTTAGGAGTCCCGCTATCTTCCTCAACCTACTCCTTGGTAGTTCAATAGCTGCCCTAGCGTGTCCATCAGTCCATCCCTTCAGTAGAAGTTTGGATTGTCTAGGACCCTGCAGAGCATTCCAATGAACGAGGTGCTGGTTCCTCCAGCCTCTGCTCCATCACCAGAGCATGAGCCATCTGTGTACCAGACGGTCCCATGAGGCTGTGTATTCCTCTCTTTTCCCCAGGATTCTAAAGAATATGCAATTCGTCAAAAATTTATATAAAGATAATAAAATAAATAAAGCTAATTATAATATTTTTTCTATTTAATATATTTATATTAAACATAAAACTGTTTTTTTTAAAGCACCTCACAAAAAATCCTTGATTATAGTTGAGTTATTGTTTTATACAATAAGCTTAAAGTGGCAATAAAATGTATCCCATATTTCACGAGAACAATAGACTGGGGGTTTCCAAAACTGGAGATTTAATTTAAACTGATACAATGCCAAGTGAATCATAAAAAAAGATTTAATTATGTATTCAAGCTTTTAATGATTAAATAAATAAAAAATAGGAGAACGTATGAAACGAAACAGACAAAAATCGTTTGAGAATGTATTAGTGGAAACAAAAACGTTCATTTAATCGGCGTCAACCACCATAAACGATACTATCAAGAACGTCCATGATATAAACATTTTTACAAAAAAACTAATCCTTTATCAAAAAATTTCCGTACGTCCAAGGTAGATAGAAATGTTTCCTGATATATGAATATTTCTTTCCCAGGATATAGGAAACTTTTAGATTGTTCAATCCCGGAAAAGGAAATCTGAAAAGGAAGTCTTGAATTTTTCTTTTAGAAATTTTGTCAGGAATGTCAAAATTTGATTAGCGATTTGCGGAAAAAGTCATTTTTGGTACCATAAAAAGGCATATTGAGATAGGGTTTTCAGTAAGGTATAATACCAAGTTGTTATTCCCTCTTCTTATAGAATTGTATCCCAAAAATAAAAGCGGACACTATTTTTATTCCTATACCTATTACACTCCAAATTTCAATTCTATCATTCTTTAGAGATCCAACTATGTGACATCGTAATTCCATATAAAAGTGTTGACAAACAATCAAAGAATTTAGTATTGAATAAACAGTACAAAACACAAAATACCAACCTGTTTAAAAATAAAATGTTTTCAACTCTGCATGCTCTGTTTGACTCTACTAACCAAAACCTATACCTTCGTTAAATAACATTTTCCAACATTGCTTAAAGTTATAGGATATTATTTTCCTACGACCACCATCGAAAACACTATTTTGCACATTGGTTATAAATAGGTTATAATATCCAAAATTGTGGGAAAGATGACATAAGGCATAGCCAAAGTGACATTTCCAGGGATTTATCAGATTTTCCGAGGATTTACAAAAGTTTCCAGGTAGTTTCGATGATTTTAACATAGTTTTCCAGGAATTAATCAGATTTTCCGAAGATTGACTAGGCATTCCAGGCAATTTAGATAGATTAAACATGGTTTTTCGAGAATTTATCAGGTTTTTAGAGAATTCACTAGGTTTTCCATGCTATTTTAAGGGATTTATCAGGATTTTCCAGGATTTTATAAGGTTTTTCGACGATTTATTAGGTCTTCCAAGCAATATCTATAATTTTAACAAGGATTGCTGGGAATTTATCAGACTTTCCGAGGATTTACAAAGTTTCCAGGTAGTTTCGATAACTTTAACATGGTTTTCCAGGAATTAATCAGATTTTCTGAAGATTGACTAGGTTTTCTAGGCACTTTCGATGGATTTAACAAGGTTTTCCGAGAATTTATCATGTTTTTGTAGAATTCACTAGGTTTTCCATGAAATTTCAAAAAATTTAACAGAATTTTCCAAGATTTTATCAGGTTTTCCGAGGATTTACCAGGTCTTCCAGGCAATGTCGATCATTGTAACATGATTTTCCAGAAATTTATCAGATTTTCCGAGTATTGACTAGGCTTTCCGGGCAATTTCGATTAATTTAACAAGGTTTCCCGAGAACTTATCAGATTTATGGAGAATTCACTAGGTTTTCTATGCAATTTCAAAGGATTTAACTGGAATTTAGCGGATTTTATCAGGTTTTTCGAGAATATACTAGGTCTTCCAGGCAAATTCGATCATTTTAACAAGGACTTCCGGGAATTTATCAGGTTTTTGGAGAATTCACTAGGTTTTCCATGCAATTTTAATAGATTTAACAGGATTTTCCAGGTTTTCATCAGCTTTATCGAGAATTGACTAGGTCTTCCAAGCAATTTCGATCATTTTAAAATGATTTTCCAGAAATTTATCAGATATTCCGAGGATTGACTAGGCATTCCAGGCGGTTTAGATAGATTTAACATGGTTTTCCGAGAATTTTGGAGAATTGACTAGGGTTTCCATGCAATTTTAAGGGATTTAACAGGATTTTCCAGGATTTTATCGGGTTTTCCGAGGATTTACTAAGTCTTCCAGGCAATTTTGATCATTTTAACATGATTTTCCAGAAATGTATAAGATTTTCCGAGGAATGACTAGGCTTTCCAGGCAATTTCAATGGATTCTACAAGGTTTTCCGAGAATGCATTATGTTTTTGGAGAGTTCACTAGGTTTTCCATGCCATTTCAAGGGATTTAACAGGTTTTTCGAGGATTTATCAGGTTTTCCGGACTATTTCGATAATTTCAATAAGGTCTTACAGTAATTTATCATATTTTCCGAAGATTTACAAGGTTCCCAGGTAGTTTCGGAAAATTTTAACATGATTTTCCAGGAATTTATGAGATTTTCCGAGGAAATTTAGATAATTTCAACATTTTTTAGGAATGTATCGAAAAATAATGCATTCAGTGCAATCAAATGGTAGGATAGATGTTCCCTCAACATCTGCTACAAATATTGATTTGTTGGAACTTGTTGAAAGCACCAACACCAGGGATACAAATACAGAACTGTTCCTATTTTACCATTCATTATAATTTTAAGTGAAAAAAACCCATGCAAGGAAAGTTGTATTTCTTAAAACGTAAATTTTATTGACCGCCATAAGCTTTGTCATACTAGAAAAAGTGCTTATAAAAAAGAACCGTGTGTGGCACTTCGTTTGTTTGATTTCTGGATGGTGGTCGTACAAAAAAATACAGTGTGCAACACGTCCGCAAATGCCAATTTGCGGCACTTTTGCGCACTTGTTATACAATATAATATTTTTCAAAATACTGAAAACAGAAACAATTCAGAATAACTTTTTTCAATGGGAGTAATAGGACACTCTGTAGGATAAAAACACAGTCACTTACCTGGCTTTATCTAATTGATAAGTATTGCCTGTACCAGTTAGTCCAAATCCAACACCGACAGCTAATCCTTCGGGAATGTTGTGTACCGTAATGGCGACCACAAGAAGAAGAATCCTCTTCCATTGTCCTTTTTGGATTTCTTCTATATTGCAAACGTCTCCTTCCTCGAAACTCTGCATACGAACTTTATCTTGAATATCTTTTTCAATATTGATTCTTTTTATACCTACTGTAATAGAAAAGAAACGGAATACATATTAGACATTTAGTGGAACTCTTACCTATTATGGATAATAATAATATTCAAAAATAAAGTTACATCATTTTTTATGCCTCAAGAAAAGCTGAACGATTTCAATGATTTATTATATTTGTTGGATTCGTCTCCATCTAAGTACTTAAGAATAATTTCATAAAATTTACTACTGCCGATTTATTAGAATGATTTTTTTTTATTTTAGAGTATTGAATGAATAGTATATACATAATATTTGTGTCACAACAGTTGTGTTGTGATTTGTGTTGGGTGCTGTTTTTCAGCTTATCAGACACCTACAGAACGCGAAAGTAAAAAAAGAAGAATGCATGAAATTGCATATCCTCCAAGTAACAAGTTGACACTAATGACAATAGCCCTGAGGATAGAGTATAAGCAATTATCATCATTTGATTCAAAATGTTCCAGATTGTCCAGAAACAAAAACCCGAATGAAGCTAATGTAAATGAAACTATAGGTACCGTTTCTCGTTGATATTTATTTATGACATTCATTTTATTGCATTACTACTTTGTTTATTGTGTTATTATATTGTCAATATATCCTAATACTGAAGCAAACACATCTCTATGGGATTCATTGTACAAATCTAATTAGACAATAAATTAAATCCAAACTGAAAGATTGGCAAAACCTTATCTATTCACATACTACAATAATTCAAACTGAATAAATACTACAAAAAGACAATGAGTCGGATTTTATTGGTCTAGTTGATAACTTTCAATAGGGCAATAAAATTTTGGAGCACTATGATCAGAATTATAAAAAAATAGGGCTTTAATATAGTAATTTTTGCCTACTTTAGATGTAATTATTGTCATTTTATTTTGCATTTCAGTACCTAATAAAAATTCCATGTTTAAATCATTGAAATTTGGAAACTGTATCTTAGTGATATAAAAATCTAAGTTAAATACTTTTATGTATAATTCCACAATTTCACTTATCTCTTCAAATATTGTAAACATAAACATAAATTATAATAAATATTATCTTCTCACGTAGGTACTCTGCAAGCAAATTGTTTTAATTTGCAGGGATTTGAGATAATGTGCAATTTTATAACAACAATTAAGAGTACAAAACAACTGCTTCAGAAGATCTACCAAAATTCATAGTTTTTAACTCTAATTCATAGTTTTTGTTCAGCCTGTTACCTTGTTTGTTTTAAAACCATTTTATGTAGTTAATTTTTGTGGCTCATTAATTTCTACTAAGTATCTGCAGTTTACTTGTCGCATTAGAGTTTTTAAGGTTACATAAGAATGATAAAATTAACTTTCCTTACTCCAACTTACCCTTTTTTCGCTGATGCAGCGCTCCTCCTGTTTCTCCGAATCCCTCTATGGTAGTCGTTTCAGGCATGTAGTGTGACTCTCGTCTTGTACTACTCCGGCGACTATCACGACGATTACTGGTGGCATTCAATGCTGCAACAATAAGAATATCAAGCTCAATAATATTTATAACAAATTGTGTAGTTATATTAGATATAACATGAAAACTATTATTATAATTTCATAAATTTCAAAAATGAATGGGCCATGAGTCAAATATAGGAAATTCCAGCATTCATGTCAAATATATTTTAATATAATGTTATTAATGTTGATACTGATGCAAGGTTCTTGTACAAAATAATCAGTTTTTGTACCACAAATACTTAATACAATAATAAATATAAGAGATTCTCATTTAAATAATAAATACAACTTACCTAGCATCATGTTAGGAGAATGCACACCAAGAACAGTTATCAGCCTATCGGCACCAAATACAAACAAAGCTCCAGCGAGGAAGCCCGCTCCAACGGGTAGAAATGCATACTTCCCATCTTCTCCATAAGTATCCATTGACATAGCCAGTTCTAATGCTGGTTGTAATAAAGACCAAAATGAAGCCGCCGTCATTACACCAGCAGCAAAACCAAGACTAGTATCTAAGAGCTTCCTCTGGAAGAAACAGAATAAATGAATATCTAAATCAGTATTTTCAAGGTAGATCGTAAGAATACATTCATTATAATTGTTTGTTTGGTTGTATTCATTAGTTTCCAAAGCTGAAATATTCTAAAATATCTCTTGAATAGAAAACAATAGTTCCAATAGAAATTCATCTGTTACTTTAAATACAGCAAACATTTTCAGTTTAATACTCAAATCCAGGGAAAAAATTAATCCATAGTACTCATTTCCTTTATAAGGCATGTGTTTATATTGATGACAGATTGATATCAGCAAATAAGTGGGCAGGGAATCATAAAATTTAGGTGAAGTTGTCTTCCTACACCAGATTCAATAAAAATGGGAGTACCTATAGAGCTTAATTGAAATAAAATTAGCATAAAGGATAATTTAGGTAATGTGAGAGAATGTTATGAATTACAAGTGATAATATAACTAATATAGTATCTGCTGAGTAAAATTTAAATATTTTTATTTTTTGTTTACATATATTGAGGTTATGTTCTATGTCCAACCACAGATAACCTACTTAGTTCTAACCTGTGAGCCTCGTACAAATATGCAAACAGCAGCACCAGCAGCTGTCATGCTCCATGTGAAGAGGGTGCCGAAGAAGGCTTGAGTAACTGGTCCATATCCTTCCAACATATTTCTTGATTATTTATAAAGTCCACACACTATAAACATGCCACCAGATAATCAACAAAACCGCTAAACACCGACTACCATACCAGAGGGAAACGTTGAATATATATTTTTTGAAATGTCAACAAGAATTTACTATCAGCCCATGCGCGTAAAATTAAATTGGTAGTTATAAAAAGATCTTCATTATAAATCTAGGTAGATAATTAATGTATTTAAATTCAACACAAAAACAGGAGTAATTGTTGACACTAACTAAAGTTTTTTATTACCCTTGAGCCCTTTACAATCATCATCTCTGCACACGTCACAAAATAATTTTATCAGCTGTTCAGTAAGCAACGTTCGAAGGTTGCTCGAGGAGCATCATTAACATTACTTTTTTTTGCACTAGTTTAATTATAATTAACCGACACTTTTTATTCAGCTACATTTTTATATCCTTAATTTATTGTTATTGAATCATATATTTTTAATAACTTGGCTAAACATTTTTTTTAAACTGCTTATGTTGATATTTATCTAACCAACCAAATTATAGCATCGTAAGCTTTAACGCGAATACAGCAATTTCACAATAGAAAACATGATCTACTTTCATTACAATTTTTTGGTGAAAACTAATCAATCAGATCACTGGTGGTATCTTTCAAAAAATTATATTTTGCTTATGCAAAGCGAATATTGTTTAAATGATAGACATGCAACAGCCATGATTTTGAATATATAATGTATATACCTAACGGATTTAATTATACAGGGGTTCCTGAAAATATTTGAATTTGAAAAAAGCAGAATTTTTTTTTGTCTCAACAGAGGTTACTTGATTTTTGTTATTAAATCCTAAGAGTGAATATATTTTTCAAACTGTTGCACAATAGAACAGCCCTGGATAAATAAAAGTAGCACTTTTAGCACTCGACCGCAGTTACATTTGAAAGTGGGAACTGTAATTTAGTTGTTCCTCAAGTTGTTCTTAGTATCTTATGCATTGAGCAGTCAATGATATAGCCATTAAAACACCAGTATGAAAATTACAAAATAGATCACAGTATTTTTTTATTTTTAACATATCATAAGTTTACAATGTGTTTATTTGCTATAAAAAAATCCACTTCCAAAACCCAATTACAACTTCTAACATTATTTTAAGAAATACAAAATGATTAATATTTGTTGGAAGCATTCTAAATACATAACTTAACTACCTATATACATTTCATCCCATTAAATACTATTCATCGCCTCTTAACGCCCTATATTTGCTGAGCTCATTGGGAAATGTTCTACTGAGTTCGAGTAGCATATTAGCTTTAAATTTTCTATATGCATCGATTTTGCCTTTGACTTGTTCATTTTTGGCTAAAGCTTTTTCTATGCAATCTTTTGTGTATAGTTGTGGATTACGTCCTTGGTCTATGTAACTGAAACAACAAATTAAAACTAGATGTGTATCTACAATATAAAAATACCCCATACTCAAATACTTCCAAAGGAACATGAACATCTTGTACTTGGGATTTTAACTTATCCACTTCTTGGAGGCCATGTACCAATGCTTGTCTGGAAGAAAAAAAAACATTTTTTCACTTCTGTTAAGTAAATCCAGATATTGTTTATGAACGTGACATACTTACAGTTTCTGATTTAATACATTTTGACTTTGTGGTTGGAAATCGCTAACTATAATATGAATTTGACGAACATTTTCAATGAACATTTCTAGTTGTGTTTCTAAATTTTCTAATGAAGATGAAGCCATTTTAAGAAATCACAAAAAAAAACCAGAAACAATAAATTGGCTATTTGATATTTATATTTATTTATGAAAAATATTGTTAAACAATCAATGTCAAATGTCAAACTAAAATTTTAATTACTTAGGCATTACTTATAGAGTAGTTTGTTTCTCTATGGCGTTACGATTTCTAAAGCTGCTTTTAGATTGATTATTGGAATGTTTATGTAGCATCCTATTATATAGCGATAATAAATATTTCTCACAGCCAAAAAGAATGTATATGAAAAGCTAAAATGAAATATATACAACACTGTTTAGATATTCGGCTCTTTAAAAATGCCCTTTATGTCTATCCTGTGATTGGTAATCCTAGCTGTCAAAATTCTGTCATAAGTATTGCCTTTTCAATGAGGGTTGCATAGAGCTTCCTCGCTTATTTTTACATTGTTTTGTAAAATTATTAGAAATATATAGCAAAACGTACTATTTAAATATATAATCATGGAAAAGTTTGACTTGACTCCCAAAATGGGTCAGTATTTAGACCGGCATTTGGTATTCCCATTGCTAGAATTTTTATCAGCAAAAGGAGTAAGTAGTTATAGGTTAGATTTTTTAGGTATGTGCTAACATATTTCTTACTTTTGCTAGATATATAATGAGACCGAACTTTTAAAAGCAAAATTAGATATTTTAAGTAAAACCAATATGATAGATTATGCCATTGACATAAGAAAACAATTGTATCCTGATCAAGAAATTCCGGATGATTTAAAGCAAAGGCGTAATCACGTTGTACAGCAGCTGGCTGAACTACAAGAAGAAGTTAAACCAATTTTGAAAATTATGGAGTCTGAAGAAGTTATGAAAAACATGGAAAATATGAGAGACTCAAAAACTTTAATTACTTATTTATCTAAGGAATTCAAGGTACACAATATTAGTATTGGTATTGAAAACACAAACATATAAATTTAATTTTTAGTTTGAAGTTGAAATGATTGATAGTCTTCACAAACTAGCCAAATACAGATATGACTGTGGTAACTACACTGTGTCCACATCTTATTTATATTTTTGTATGCTGGTACTACCTCCAAATGATAAGAATTACCTTAGTGCCTTGTGGGGAAAGTTTGCTTCAGAAATTCTATACCAAAACTGGGATTCTGCACTAGAAGATTTGAACAAACTTAGAGAATACATCGATTCCAGCCCCAATCAATTTTCAGGAAACAGTCTACAATTATTACAGCAGAGAACTTGGTTGATTCACTGGTCATTGTTTGTCTTCTTTAATCATGTGCTGGGACGGGAACTTATTATTGAAATGTTCTTGTATAGACCACACTATCTTAATGCAATTCAGACAATGTGTCCCCATATTTTAAGATATTTGGCTACTGCTGTTATTATTAATAGAGGAAGAAGATCAGCTCTGAAAGATTTGGTGAAAGTTATTCAGCAAGAAAGTTACACTTACAGGTAAAGTTTTTTTAGATAAAAATGATATAAACCAAACAGAAAATTAAATATCATCTTTGTTCTAGGGACCCCATTACAGAATTTTTGGAACATCTTTATGTTAATTTTGACTTTGATGGAGCTCGCCAAAAACTACATGAATGTCAAACAGTATTATTGAATGATTTTTTCCTCATCTCCTGCTTGGATGAATTTGTAGAAAATGCCCGACTTATGATATTTGAGACTTTCTGTAGAATCCATCAGTGCATCAGTATAGGCATGTTGGCTGAAAAATTAAACATGAATCCAGATGAGGCAGAATGCTGGATAGTGAATTTAATCAGAAATGCCAGATTAGATGCAAAAATTGATTCAAAATTGGGTCATGTTGTGATGGGCGCTCAACCGTTGTCTCCATATCAACAGCTCATTGAAAAAATCGATTCTCTCTCAGTCAGATCAGAAACGCTCTGTTCGCTTATCGATAGGAAGCTCCGAGCTAAGACTGATGTAAGTTTCACTAAATAACTTACTATGTGCTCTAAGTAAGTGCACATATTTTTTCAATTCTGAATAATTAATTTTTTTCATCAATCCTATTTTTTATTTATTAATTTCTTGTTTTATTTTGGTTGTTGCAGATACGTTGGGGAAATCAAGATGTTTAAATTGTTAAGTTATTTTATACCTTAATAATTAATGAAATATAAATTAAAATTATGTCTTAGTTAATTACCTCCATTCTAACAATCCTGTACAAATTGTTATGTACAGGGTGCTTAAGAGTTGTCCATAGGTATTGTAACTAAAAAAATCCTAACAAAAAACATAAAAATGATTTTATCTTGTAGTTTTGGCATCTCCCAATTTTTTTTGTTAATATTGGACAGTATATGCATTTTTGGACTACCAGAATAGAGATAGGTAATTCTCTCCATTCCACAATCTATGCCACTGTCATAATAATTGTGTTCTTTTTCTGTAAGTAATCCATGTGAATACTGTTGTTTGATAATAAAGTAATTTGACTCATAAATTCAAAAAAAAATGTTCCTTCTGAAATACATTTGGTGAGAATTGGTAAATACAATCCATAACTGAAAAATAAATTAAATATATTTAGAACATTTCAATCAGCGAGAAGCTAGCTCCTGGCTCCTAGCGAGCGAAATTGATCTGGCAACACCGCTCAACCGTCGATCGTCGGTTATCGGACTCACCAGTTACGGGGGAAGTATGCGATTGAAGCAATTTAAGTGTGATTATTTGTAGGAGTAAAATTTTTTATTAGGTAGAACAAACCCTCTGGATGAAAAAATATAAAAAACAAATTAATTGAGAAAAAATCTATATTTTGCTACTGTAATAATATCAATATAACTATGAATTTTTGAAGAAAAATTACAACTTTCTTTCAGTACTGCAAAGCCATATAAGGATGTCCCTCGTTTAAATTTTGCACAGAGGTTGATAATGTAACAATTTTCCATGTTACATATCCAAAACTCGCTGACGAACGTTACGAGGCACGAAAAAATTGAATAATAGGCATTTTTGAAAAAAATTACAACTTTTCATTACTGCCAAGCCACATATCGATGTCCCTCGTTTAAATTTCTCACAGAGGTTCATAATGTAATAGTCTTTTATATTTCATGTTCAAAATTCGCTGACAAACGTTACGAGGGTTGAAAAAATTGAATATTAAGGAATTTAAAAAAAAATTACAACTTTCTTCTCATTACTGCAAAGCCATATATCGATGTCCCTCGCTTAAATTTCGCACAGAGGTTGATAATGTGATAGTCTTTTATATTCCATATCCAAAAATCGCTGACAAACGTTACGAGGGTTAAAAAAATTGAATATTAGGAAATTTTAAGAAAAATTACAACTTTCTTTTCATTACTGCCAAGCCATATATCGATGTCC
>CAJUYG010000638.1:3805-27002 GCA_910591675.1 Galerucella calmariensis
TATTATTATTATTATTATTATTATTATTATTATTATTATTATTATTACAATAAATTATGAGCTGAGAACCGAAGTTCTATGAAGTTCATATAACAAAAATGAGATGAAAAACAAAAAAAAATTAAGTAAAAATTATCGCTATCGGTAGCACAAGCTATAAATAGGCGATAGCCCATTATAAAATTGAAAAATGGAAAGAAAACGAAAATAAATGAAAACCAAAAATAAAAATACATGTACCAAATTAAGAATTAAGAATACTGAACAAATTGTTCTAACTGGTTTTTAAAGGCACTAACAGACGGTGCACAGACCACACTGCTAGGTTAATTATTCCAGTATGGAAATATTCTGTTGGAGAGAAAATACTGTCTATTTTTAGTTTTAAACATTTCCTTCTTCAACTTATATGGATGCTCCCTTAATCGAATATTATGATTTAAAGTAAAAATTGGTGACATATTAACACCAAACATGTTAAATAATATAGCTCTAAATGTAACTATCAAGTCGCCACGTTGTCTGTGTTCACTAAAATACGTTAGTTCGGGTGAATCATGACGCTTGTTCAACATATTTTTGCGAAATCATTAACTTGACGAGTTTTAAAGGAAGTCGGCAATACTAAAATAATAATTTAATCGGAAAAAAATGTTCGATTGCGAGTAGAAATTTCTGATGTTTGAAAATGTATTTATTTTTTAAAAACGAGATAAAGCTTGTTTGATATTCCCAAGATATTTGAAAAGCAATAAGAATTACATTGTCAAATGCATAGCTGAAGTCGACAAAATCAAAGTGTAGTGAAATAAAGAATACAAAATAATATTTTCGTTATATCTGTATAAGAATACTTTCAAACATTTTCTCTTTCTTCTGGATCAATAGTGTGACATGCAAGATATTAGAAGCGCATGGTAAGACACATTTTCTAGTTAATAATACCTTGCTACACAATACCTTTTAAAGTAACTTGACGCCGTATCTCTGCGATCCCTTTTTAAGCAGTTAATAATAGAGTATATTACAAAAACATGCTCCACTAAACTGCATTATATTTTTTTCATATTTTTCGTTGTACCATACAATCACTCCAATTTGCAGGTGGTAAAATACACCGCAACCTTTTTGTTTGTTGTGTCTACATTTTTTGCACCTGCCATTCAAAATATAAAAGGATCATTTGTTAAATTTCGATGGTATAGTTGACACTTTTAATCAACACAATAAGATAGAACTGAAGAACTGGCTAGTTAAGGAACAGCAACTCAAATGGAGGCTGACACAAGGACACTTCCATACTAACGGTCTTATTAATAAACACGGAGTAACCTAAGACTAACTTTATTCTATGCTTAAACCATCAGTTTGACAGATACGCTATTAATAAACGCATTTTAAACAGGGAATAGGCTACTCCGAGGTTAGTCTGGGACTAACTTTGGTAGTAATTTTAATCTAAGGAAATAGGTAGTTTAAGCTCGGAATAACCTTCGACTAAATATAATTTTAGTTTTGTTGAACTGTCAATTATGGTATAAATATGTTGTCATATCGTTATTCGAAATTCAGTTTATCGTTTTTGTATTATCAGTTCATATTATTATTCAGTTTATTATTATTTATTATGTATATTTAATAAGTATTTGTGTTGGTTCAGTGAGTAGTAATTATTTTGCGATGGAAGGAGGATATTATTATTCGGATGATTTGAGAATGATGGAAGGATTGGAAGAAGCAAAGAATATTCGTCCGATCAGAAAAATTAAATCTTATAAAATTCGGGCTAATCCCTCAAAAACATTGTTATGAGAGGAATTTGCAGCTATCAAATCAAAAATAAAATATTTTTATCATTTTCTATTTAATTTTTCCTTTTCTTTTTGTTGCACAAATTTTTCAAGTACTTGCGTTGCATAGTGATCTGGTGTTCCTCCTCAGCACGCATTTTTTTTTGATTTCTTCAATTTGCAAGTGAATTTCATGCAAAATTCGGGAATACTACTTTTAACACAAAATACAAACTGAGAGATGATAATAATGAGATAACTTGCTATTTTTGAAATTAATGAACAGAGCACTGACACATGTCACAATAAAAAACAGAAAAGATGTCACCATAACGTCACGTTATTGGTCAATTCCTACCATAAAACTGTAAATCTTCCTTAAGTCATGTCCTAATCCAGTAATAAGGATAGAGTAACTATTACCTCGTGTCGGAGTTTATTAATAGCAATTGTATTACTCCTTTAAACCGACGCTAGTCTCAGAGTAACTAGTCTCTTACTAATCTAAGAGTAAGGGCGGAGTAAAAAATTTTTATTAATAAGACAGTTAGAGTTTACTGAATAAGGTTGACAAGGAACTCTCGTCCTGGAAGCTGGAGCTGGGTAACAGAAATTTGAAGATAGTTACCGACCTGGTGAATGGACACTGTACCTACCCTGCGGAAGCATCTGCACAGGATGGGCAAAGATGGTGTGCAGAAAATGTAAAATCTACGATGAAAAATATACACTTTCTGGACAATTTTTCGTCCAGAAAACAACGTTTTGCCGATCTAGACCGGAAAATGGACGCCAGGGACCGGAAGTAGTAGTTTGTGCAACTAGTGTGGATATGATGGCCATATCGCACGAGGACGAAGTTTGAGCACGACGCCATATGCGGAGTGCTCAATCGTACGAGTGCGATATGGACAATCCACACGAGCCGAACAGTATATGTTTTCTACGACCCAAAATCTAGAAAATAAACAATTGAAACAACTGTAAAATAAATATAACTTGAAATTAAAAATGTTCAACAATTTTATTCATAATCGTACCAATTCAATTTTATGTCTTCACTAATTTTTTGTTATAAGTAGATGTTGCCAGTCAAACTCCCGCAGGAAGTGTATCGTACCTTTGTCTATAATAATGAATATTCTGCTAAATTTCTCAAGCGTCTACCTGTTGTCGTTATCAATATCAAGCAGATAATTATTTAAAAATAAAATTAACAATTAAAAAAACGTCTTCACAGGGAATCGAACCCGGGTCTACCGCGTGATAGACTGGTATGTTTACCACTCAACTATCGGGGTTTGAACTAATTTAATTGAATAGTTTTATAAGAGCTGATGTCCATCAGTAGTCCCTTAAATACCCATTTTATTCTGTTTTTAGTATTTGTTATTAATTTATACGGATTGTTTTATTTAAGTTCATTTTTGTAAATGAATATTCTCAATCCACTGCTTTTGAGAGGGACTTTTTTTGACAAATTATTTTGACGTTTCATTAAATTGGAAAAATGATGAGTGACGAGTACTAAAAGCGAATGCTGATTGGTGGATTTCATATACGTTCTAGAATGTATATGAAATCATATACGTTCAGTAAACAGATATGGCCTACATTTCCATTCTATAAACTGTGCAGGAAATGGATAATATACATTTGGGTGTAGAAAATAGTAGTTTACCTAACTAGTGCGGAAAGTGATACTTTTCCGCACGCTATTGCAGATGGCCGAACGACGCTTTAGCGGAGTTCGGCCAGCAATCGCGTGCGGAAAAGTCACTTTACGCACGTGTTAGGTACACTATTTTTTCTTCTATGGATAAATTATCTCTTAAAAAAAGCTGCAACGGTAAAATTGGTTTTGATAACGTAGAGTATTGACTGACGATTATTTTTTTATTTGTTGCTATGTTGATTCAAAGTGACAGATGAGAAATGTCAGATATTTATTATTATTTGACAATCATTTGATGAGGCTTATACCAGCCATTAAAAAATTATTGAAGCGTACGCGTTCCTCTTTATTGAAAATTATAGCAGAATTCTACACACACTTTAACCCTCCCAAAACTAACAAATTTTTAGAATAAATTTGATTTTAGATCCTTACTACAGTCTATTTTTACTTATTTCATTTTTTAAACCCGTTTTCGCATAAATCTATACTTGACAGCCAAACATGTTCACAAAATCTTATTAAGTCATCTTATATATGATAATATCTAACACTTTATTTTTGCGGTCGTTACACACATCTCGTGGGTTCTTCAACGTGAAAACAAGAATTTCTTTAGAGCCGCTAGAAAGGTATTACTACTTCAAATATATGGCATTGACCTGATAGCGGATGTACCGAATATTGTACATAAACTAGTGCTAGATTATTATAATTTATAGGTTCGTTCCAACTGGTTCCATTTCTAGGTATCGTTCGCGCAAGTGTTGTTTTTCTTTCGCGTTCAAACTGATTATAGGAGCAATTCTGTAAGCAAGCAGTACGTAATGTAAAACGTAAAACCTTTACAAGGACAACCCGATAAGAGATAATCCAAGGCATCGGATCTTAATAAATGTAGAGTATTTTAAATTGCGAGGATTATATGACGAAAATGAACCCGAAGGACTTAAGAATAAATTATCATATTTTGGCGTTTCAATTAGCTTGGCGCAAAATAACTTATTTCGTGTTCGAAATTGAAAATAATGGATAAAAAACTGGACATTATTATAAGTAAGATAAATCTTACCACACGTAATTAATCGACATCTCCTTGTCCAGTTAGTATCCACTGAATTTACAAATTGAACATAAAAAATAAGTGTAAGTTGATATTTAATTTATTTCTCAAAACAACGCGCTAAGCATGTTTTAAATCCGTGACACTATACTTGGTAACATCTGGCAAGCATAAATCTGAAGTTTTTTTATTTCTCGTTAAGAGTGCTTAAAGAGACCTGCAATTTCAAATGGGAATAAAAATATTGAACGTATTTATAGCGTTAAAACTTTTACTTCGCCATTAGTACTGCATTTCAGACAATTACGAATGGGATTGGGTGTAAATACGTTTTAATTTTCATTGTCAACAACCATCTACGCTAACGAGCAGAAATGACCATGAACTAACCTTCTTACCACGACAACTATCATCAAGAATAAGAGAGCAAACTGGATATGATGAACCTCTACAGTCTCCAGCACCTATAGATAACACAAGTACGATAAGGAAAATATGAGAAACGTCACTTGGAAGAGGAAAGAGAGAGAAGTATAATTGTTCGCAGTCAGCATTGGGCGTGTGTTCAGTTGCAGCTGCCAATCTAATATGAAAGCAGCGCAGAATGTTTGATAATTTCTAAGAAATATATAACTTATTTTGCATTTTTTGACTATTAACACGTTATAACGCCGTATTTATTGGGAGAAAATCGAGATTGGTAATATTATTGACTTTTAAAACAAGTGAAATCAACACAAATAAGAATAAAATAATATAGTTCAAGAAAAAATTTGGACAAATTACAATCTGCAATAAATAAAATCTATACACTGCTTTCGATTTAACAATTATTGGTATTTAACTTTAGATACATAATTCGACTAATAGTTTACTTTATATTTAAATGGATTTTTGTTATTAATAATTGCTGGAATTTGATTTTACATACTTCATTCTTTGAATGGTTATTGTGTTTGGAGTTTATTCTGACTATTGATTGGTTATCTATTTTAATTAGATTTGGGAACTGATTCTCATTAGACCCATAATTTTTGTTTTTGGAATCAGATTTGAATAATATGTTCTCATTAGACTTTAAAATCAAATCTGTTTTCTTTGTTTAGATGACTGATTTTTGGTTTTGAGGGGCTACCAGATTACAATTCTTATTCATTAAAATTTGTTTTTTGGAATTATGCTCAGACAATTACTTTCATTGATTTACACAAATATTTTATAATTTTCAAATTAATTTATCTGCTTTTGGAATCTCTCTTGACCTATTTGTGAGTTTTCTATTTTGAATTAGATTTAGCAATGGGTTCTCATTAGACCCTTAATCTTTTTCGGCATCTTATGATTTGATGGGTTCTCATTAGACCTTAATATATCAAATTTATTTATAATTTATTTAGAAAATTCACATAATTGTTTTGGGACATTACCAGATCACATTTACAATAAATTTATTTTTATGCTCATGTTGGATAGCTTGCGTTCTGTGTCCACTTGAATTGTCATTTGTTGGTTTTAAATTGAAGTAGTGTCACTTCGTTTTCCGATTTACTAACACGTGTTCGTGTAGTAGCTGAAGAATATAATTAGAATTAAAAATGTTCAAAATATGAAGACAGTTTAACCCTAATTGATGTAATTTTATCATTGTGACGTTAATGTGTTGTATACATTTGTTTAGGTTTCTTGTATCATATCTGACGAGTAAGAAATTCTTTACTAACTTCTTTTTTAATAATTTTCCAACGATTATTGCTTACTTGCAGGTATGGCACTGAAGATGGCTTAACAGCCGAAAGCGCTTTGCAATTTTAAATAAAAAAATTTTACACAGAATACAACAATGTTTTCTTGACTTTCTAGTCACGTGTACTCATCTATAAATATATTCACTTCAACATTGTTGCCGACAAAAATTGGGAATAACTTTTACAGATAAGTACATTTGGTAACAGCGGTTAAAATGATTTGGGGCACTGGACACACGCACATTGCTAACAGCGCACATTTATTCTTCTCTCTCTTTCAATTAGTTTTTCTAATATTTTCTTTGTCTTACTTGTGTTAATCGGTTAGTTGCATTTAAGTTGGTATTGGCCACTGTCACATGACGTGTCCAAGCCTTTTTCCCAACACGCCTCTCCCTCATTTATTCGTTATTTCTTTTGTCTGTTCCACACTGTATCTGTATATAAATACATAGTTTGAAATTTATTTTTAATCCAATAATTTTTTTTTTCAAATTACTAAACTTTAAAACGATTTATTTACCATATTTTCACCGACAAATACTTTAATTCAGGATAAAAGTCTCTTTAAATTTCAACCGCTAGACTGCAGCTGCTGTAATGGTTGTGTTTGTTTTTGTTTAGTTTTGTTAAAGCTATTTTTGCCATTTTTCCATTTTCTCTTTCGCCGGTTTTCTTAGGATTGTTCTGAAATTGAATTCGTCTGGAAGATTTTTTTCTCAACTCAATCGCGAACGTTTTGAAATTACACTTCAATTTGATGGATTGTATGAATAATTTGATCAAATCTCATCTGATGATGTTTTCTTTTATTATTATCTATACCGTGTGTTTTCAGCAGGAAGACCAGAGATGAAATCACAGCCAACCTGGGCAGGTACGCTACCATTTTTCAGGCTGAAGTATACGCCATTGAACTGGCTGTAAGAGAGCTGATGAATCAACCTGTTGTAAAAAAGAACATACACATCCTGTCAGATAGCCAGGCTGCTCTTAAAGCACTGAACTCGAACAGGATAAAATCTAAGATGTTATATAACTGTCTACAATCCCTTGAAATACTAGGCAAAGGAAACAGAGTCATTTTGACCTGGATGCCGGCGCATCGAGGAGTGGAGGGCAATGAAGAGGCCGACACACTGGCAAAAAAGGGATCAGAGACCTGGAGCATTTTTTGGCATTGCGGAAAGCACTGCTAGATCAGCCATAGCTACTTGGGCGGAGAGGAAAACCTACACGTACTGGGCAGACATATCGGGGCTCTCTCACTCGAAGGCGTCCATATACTACCCTTCGAGTACAAAAAATAAGCAGATCCTGGAGTGGAGTAGAACAAACCTTCGCATTCTGACGGGACTGCTTACAGGACATTTTAGACTAAATTACCACCTAAAGAATATGAGTCTGGTTCAGACCTCGGACTGTAGGTTATGTAATTTGTAGGACGAAACTGCAGAGCACATACTATGCTTATGCACTTGGGCAGGGTAAGGTATAAGTGTGTTTGTCACCTATACGGCTGGACCGATTTTGATGAAATTTTTGTTTGTTCAAGTGGATTCATAACATAAACGATTTTTTGTATATATCTCTAATAATTGTGAGAAAGACCAACATTTTTCCTAGTGTCTCGGAATTTTTCATGAAACTCGTAAAAAGAAAACGATCGCTCATATGCGTGATAGAAATGATAAGTGTATACAAAAATGTATTTTCCTCTAGAAACCCAAATGAAAAAAACAGTGAGAAGAACTGTAGGGTATTCTTTCTTCGAGATGTGTGTATTTTACTACTTTTTAGGAAAACTGATACATAAAAAAATGTAAAATGGGTCTTGCTTAATAAATAAAATATCCAACTCCAAAAGCTCATCCAAATCTCAAATGTGGTAAGAATCCAATCATAAGGTTTCAATAAAACTCCAAGTCAAATAACAACGTGATTTTATTGACTCGAAGCTTCTGGAATGGAAGTAGGTAGATAACTTGGGTAATGGTACAAAGAATCAGTTCAAGTGCCAGGGCTGTTGAGCCCAACACAAGCGTATGAATGAATGAATGAAAACTGGTTTTATATTATAAAGTGTATAATAATCTTGCACAGAAGGTTTATTTTGGTATATTTTTACCCCCCCTTCTAACGTCCACTTTTCCAAAATTGTATTATCAGATTTGACACACCTCTTAACAAAATTCAATTCCCTTCAAGTGGCTGCCATTATTTTCTAACCTTACAATTTAGCTCCTTGATTGGATAACATGTACTTCCTTTAATTTTTTTTTTTTTGGAAAATAGTTAAACATATTTACTAAACTTTGAAGTTGTTTTCAATTTTCCACTTTCGAAATTTGTCCCTAACATGTCTTTCTTAAACTTTTCTTGTTTAAATACGGACCTGTAGTGCTTCAATAATTTTTCATAATATTATTAAATTATATCGCAAAATTTTTTTGTTATGAATAACGTTTGTATTTTGTTTATTTCTTGTATAATTCCGAAAATTTTCATCTCGTAGTATAAATAACTTTAACCTTATTATTTTCAATGTATTTTCCAAAGAAAAATCTTTAATAATACACAGGAAAATCCATAATGAATCTGATATGTTAGTCAAGGTTTTCATTGTTATGTGGAAGTACGTAGTTAACTTAATAAGCTGATTGATATTGTTTTCTCACAAAGTTACTTTGTTTCGAATTAAAAGCATACAAAGAAAATTAAATTTAACTATTTAGTACAAAAAAAAAAAAACTTGGATAATTTAACCAAGGATAAACTTTATGAAACGATTATTTTGGAATTGGAAAAGGAACAAAAACTACGACCCTAAAATGTTAACATTTTTTCCTACGATCATATAGGAAAGTGACATATATCGCACTGTCTAGTTCTATGGAAAGTGGCCTTTATTCATACGCGTACAGAAAAAAGATAGAACGTGTCGCGGGACACACGGTAGGAACTTTAGTTCCTTTTAAGCAAAAATTATGTAATACATCTGACGTTATAGATAGACGATTTGCATATTCTTTGGTGGTCGAGTAGTAAGCATACCAGACTCTCACGCAGTAGACCCGGGTTCGATTCCAGGTGAGGAAGTTTTTTTTTTATTGTTAATTTTATTTTTAAATAATTATTCTGCTTGTTATTGATAACGACAACAGGTAGACGTTTGAAATATTTAGCAGAATATTCATTATTATAGATAATGGTACGGTACCCTTCATGAGGGAGTCCGACTGGCAACATCTACTTATAACAGCATCGTATATTTAAAAAAGGAAACCGGAGCATTATACAAATTGGACATTCAAGAACTGTACGTTTACCACAAAATTAGTGGAAACATAAAATTGAATTGTTAAATTTTTAATTTGAAGTTATATTACAGTTTATAGAAATTTTTTGATTTTCTAGATTTTTTCTTAGGTGGGTCGTAGAAAAAATATGCTGCTCAACTCGTGTGGATTGTCCATATCGCACTTGAACGTCCTCGTGCGATATGGCCATCATATCCACACTTGTTGCACAAACTACTATTTCTTTCAAAATATGCCCTTTTACATTTAAAAACAACCTGCCAAATGTCAGATCAATTTATCCATCCATTTTGAAGTTATCGAATTAAAGCATTCAAGTTTTCAAAATTTCAACACCCTTTATTTGGAAAAGTAAATGTGCTAGACCCCTTAATCGCGCAAAAAAAATTATGGAAATAATAGTAAAAATTTATCCGAACAAATTCAAGTAGATCACCAGCACTGCGAATACCAGCTTTGCATAGAATTTTAATATAGCATCGAGGGTTCAGTGGTAGAATGCTCGCATTCCACGCGGGCGGCTGTCAAATATATAATTTTCAATTAGATTTACCTATGTAATATCAAAATTTGCAGCGATCTATTTGAAAAGTGAAATTTTTGTCATTTTCTTGAATAAAAAACATTCAGGGCGCGATCGAGGATCGAACCCGCGTACTCTTCGTCAGAAGTCCGATGTTGTACCAACTAATCCAAATCACCTGTTATAATATGTAGTAAAATGTAATCAACTTGAAAGGTATTCATGATAAGTATGTATGATGATTGATGAAAAATAATAATTTCAATTTCTATATTTATCCAACCAATTAATAATTATAATACCCTACCTATATTATATGGTTAAACTAGTTGAATTTTTGTCACTATTGATAGTTATTGTTAATTTTGAAATCAATTATGTTGACTTTAATTGTAACATTTTGTGAATTAATATGTCAGATGTTGATTACACATTATTTGGTGAAATTATCACGTGATCGTAGTAAAAATACTGTACATTACTCGTGCGAAAGTAATTTTTCACACTCGTGTGATTGTCGCACTCGGCTCATGCCTCGTGCTACAATATTTCCCACTCGTGTGAAAAATGTCACTTTCCGCACACGTTATGTAATATACTATTATATTAGGTTTGTTCCAATGTATATGATTTAAAAAAAAATTAACTATTTTCATTCCAGATTAATACACATTGAACTGATTAACGAATAAAGCTGACTTTATACACATTTTACGGGGGTCTAATAAAAAGCGTTACCTTTTGAATTAGGGAACCACAAAAAGAAATACTGACAAAATTACAGGTCACAGCAATTATTCATCATCAATAAAACCAATAATTTTTATACCGACGTAAATCGTCACAATCGATAAATTTTTGATGACAATGTCGGTGAATCAAGTGATTTACTTAGTCGAGTCGTCTAAGGCCTCTTTCACACGGTCAGGATGTTTGTCCGTCCGAGTTTTCGCCCGTCAGCCGGACAAGTAGCAATACACAGTTTAGCATATGTTCTTTCACACTTTTCACGGAGCTCGGACGGGCAATCTCCCGGACTATGCCCTAGCGGACCACGTTGTGCTATGAATGCGTTTACATGATCCGAGTGATTAATTGTCTGATTGGTCTATACTAGTTTGCAGGCCAGTAGTGTGTAGTCTGTTGTCGAGAATACTGTGTGTGTATTCTGCAGTGTAGCTACGAGCATTTGATCATGTCGAAAGAAGTAGTAGAAATAGATTCTGAAATCCCAAGTGGTCCGGATTTTTGCAGACTCGTGTGAAGAGAGATCCAGGGTGCCGCCCGGCCGGGCGATCATACGGACGGATAAATATCCTGACCGTGTGAAAGAGGCCTTAGCATTTCAACTATTGCCATTCTAAAAACAACTAAAAACAAGTAAGGACGTTAAGTTTAAATTTTAAGTTGAAAGTTAACTATCAAGTCGGATAAAAATAAAAATTCCGGATTGAGACATTGGAATTAGATACATACGAATATTTTTATTTAATACGAATTTTTTTCGACGCCACAAATGACTTCAATCTGTTTAAAATATTGAGTGGTTGTTGATTGGTTGTTAATGTATTGATATTCAGTTTATTTATAATGTAAACAATTTAATAGTCCGGTCAATTTAGACATAAAAATAGTAATCAAAGAAAGAAAATTCCGGTAAAGCCAAATTTTTGTAGAGACCTTAGGTTTACCATAAGAAATAAAGTGTCAAAAGTCCCCATCGATCCCATGTGTGCTAAGAAAGTTATTCGGGGTCAAAGGTCAAAATTTTAGGTTTTTTGGATTTTTCTCAAAAACGGTTAGTTTTATCGAAAAAGTACCTCAAAGCAAAGTTGTAGATTTTAAAATTTTCTATAAAAATGGTTTCTATGGTTTTTTTTCTAAGTCCCACCATTTCCCAGATATTGCGCTAGTAAGAATCACCTTCTACATAATATACACACATATGCCACGTATATACATATTCAGGTACTGAAGCAAGCAAATGCCTACTCGTGTCCCTTTTATGTATATATTATACTATTCTAAGAAAGTATACTCTCAACAGACCGCTAGTCCCTTACAGAATCCCCTCTACTTGTATGGCCTTGAAAAACATCTGGCTATTCCTTTGTCCATGTGGTATCGTTCACGTACCTGCTTCTTTTAGTGTTAAACGTGCAGTTTGAGTGAATATACTTATTTATTACAAGCGTTTACCATTATAGTTTGTGCTGATCAATATTTAAAAAAAATGTCACAATTTTGCTTCATTTGTAATAAACTTTTGACTGAAGATGAAACTGTTGTGGTCAGTCGTGGAATGCCAACTTTAATCGATGCAAGTGCCGCGAGAAGTGATGAGTTTACTGAGTATTTAAAAAGTCAAGAGTCCGTTACAATCCACGTGGATTGTAGAAAATCATACACCCGGAAAACTTCAATCTCTGCAGTAAAAAGACATCGTGAGGAAGAACAGGCCAGTACTTCAAAAGTAAGTCCACCTCGTATTAGAGCGCGAGTAAGTGAGTCCGGCTTTTGTTTTAAAGAACACTGCTTATTTTGTGGCGATGAAGCCGATGAAGAAGCAGAGAAGAAGAAAACGCTTAATCATCGCCGAAAAATTCATAAAGTTTCTACACTTACATTCAAAGATTCCATTTTAAAATTAGCTAAAGATCGTTCTGATGATGTATCAAAAGCTGTCTTTGCACGTATTAATTTTGAGTTTGATTTAGTCGCTCCTGACGCAAAATACCATGAGAGTTGTTACAAATCCTTCCTGAGACCTAATATTGGCGTTAAAGTTGGCCGTCCTCAAAGTGCGGCTATAAATTCAGCAATGGAGGAAATTTTTAATTTCATTGAAAGTAGTGATGATTGTCAGTTTTCCTTGGATGAATTGAAGAATATTTGTCAAAATGTAGCTTTAGAAAACAGGATTATCAAAATACGATTGAAATTAAAGTATGGTAGTAGAATTATTATTACAGAGAAGCCTGGAAAGTTAACATTTATTTGTTTTGTAGACAATTATCAAGATATTATAAGTCAAGCCTGGTCTGATAACAAAAACTTGAATGAAAAGGAAAAACGGTTGAAAACTTTAAAAGCTGCAGCAGAAATTATTCGAGAAGATATCCAATATTCAATTAAATACAAGATACAAGAGAGGAAGATTCATGTGATTTTGATGAAGAGACAAATGACTCATCTTCATTTCAACAATTTCTGAACATTGAGCAACAGGAAGAAGAAGAAGACGAAGAAGAAAACATGATTATTGAAGTTGAGTATGAAGAATGTGAGTCAGATTGAAGAAACAAAAAGAAATTAGAACGACAGTTAAACTCAATAAACAATATCAATAATTTTCATACTATTAAATAAGTATTGTTCCAGAAAATAACGTCTTAAAGGTTCGTGGAATAGGCCTACCGGGGAAACCACGTTATGAAAAACGCGCCGAGTACACTACCTCACAGGTAGTGTGGAAATGTGCATATTATGTAGAAGGTGATTCTTACAAGCGCAATATCTGGGAAATGGTGGGTCTTAGAAAAAAAACCATGGAGACCATTTTTATAGAAAATTTTAAGATCTACAACTTTGCTTTGAGGTACTTTTTCGATAAAACTAACCGTTTTTGAGAAAAATCTAAAAAACCTAAAATTTTGACCTTTGACCCCGAATAACTTTCTTAGCACACATGGGATCGATGGGGACTTTGGACACTTTATTTTTATGGTAAAACCTAAGGTCTCTACAAAAATTTGGCTTTACCGGAATTTTCTTTATTTCAATTGTCCAAATTGACCGGACTATAAATTATGGGAGTAGAACAAGCTGAAACAATTTTTTCTATTTTTTTATGTCTACATCGTCATTATATAGAAAATACAGGGTGTCGCATTATATTAGTAGTATCGTAGTATTATATCCATTATTTATTGATTAATGAAATAAATATTATAAAACATTTTATAGGTTCAATGGTCTATTTTGGAGAATTTTCTTTCAAATTTGTTAATATTTTCAAGAAAAAAAATATCACAGCTGCTTTCAAAAACTGATTCTTCTTTGAGCATAAATCTGGAGTCTATAAACGTAGACTTGAATATCGTAATGGAACATAAGAATGTTATCAAAAAATATTCTAATTTTCAATTTAATAACTCTCCTTCTGCTTTTGCAAATCATATTTTAGCAGGACTTCATTCTCCAGACAAATTTGATGTTGAATTGTTCCATAGTTGTATTAGAATGAATTTACTAGAAAATATTGAAATTCCAATTCTTTGCACAGAGAATTATAGTTTCTTACATTTGCCCAAACATTTTTTCAACTACATATAGTCTGATCGATACCAAGAAAAATTGCATGAAAACAAAAACCACGCGTGATCTATTCTAAATCGGCTGCTTATTGGACGCTCCGTTCAACCTTATCCACTTGCCCAGGTCATTCAATGTTCACGACGAGTATAATGTAGTATTTAAGATATTAAATTTGCCTAATAATTTTGTTGGTTAGGTTTTCTCATGATTGTGTTAAAAATGAAACGAGATGGTTCGATGGTTGGTTTTTCAACACAGACTGACTTTATTTTACACAAGAAGTAAAAGTTACAACTACTAAAAAACACATGGCCCTCAAACTCTAAGGGACCTTTTCTTAAAACTACCTACACGCAGTGGCGTGCTAGCCTTTATATTTTGGGCTAAATTACAACAGATTGGTCCTCATTCATACGCTTGGGTTGTGCGTAACAGCCCAGGCACTTGAACTGCATCTTTGTACCATTACCCATGTTGTCTACCTATTTCTATTCCAGATGCTTCGTGTCTTCTATATAGGCCATCAGTTTATCTGAAGAAATCTTCGGTAGTTGTGATGGTTGTGTTATTTCCACTCCAAAATACTTCCGTCTGAGTCACCAAATCACCAAACTGAGTTTTACATGTTTTGAAAACAAAAATGATCATACACAAAAAAGTAACAACAAACGCGTTTTATTAACAACATTTCCAAAATAAGCTAAAAATAGCGCTATCCCAATAAAAACCGTTCCTGGAACGTGCACTTCACTGGATTCCATTTCTAGTAGACTATCATATCGTTAGAATGTCATAAAATAAAATATTTTATTTCACATTTTACCAGAGGTGTGATCTACTATGAATGGACCTTAATAAAATTTGACAACAAAGTTTTGTAGTCTTAAACTTCAAAATATTATTGATTGTCTATACTCGATTTGAAATTGGTTGATAGTAATAAATCATTTTTAGCAGCCGATTCCATAGGCGCACCTACCTGACGTGCCGGTTTGAACCCTATTTATAGTAATCATTATTGTCATAACAGGTAAAAATAATTATGCCGAGAATTCCGGGAACAATTAATACACAATGTTACTTCAGGTTGTTACGAAAAAGGTAGGTAGGTAGGACAATATGGTTAAAAAGGAGTTGCTATCAATTGTAAACACCCATAAACATCGGTTTCAAAAATATGTTGTTGACGAAATGGCCAAAAAACAAAATATAATAGTGCTTCGGCTCCCCCCCCTACCATTGCGAATTAAATCCGATCGAACTGGTATGGGCTCATGTGAAAGGTTATGTGGCTAGAAAAAATACCACTTATAAAATGAGTGATGTTCAAAAACTCTTTGAAGAAGCGCTTCAAGAAGTCAACGCAGGGAAGTGACAAAGATGTATAGAGCATGTAATAAAGGAGGAGGAAAAAATGTGGCAATTGGATAGTTTACTGGAGAAAACGGTCGAACCACTTATTATCAATTTAGGGGAAGAAGACAGTCCCTCAGATATTTCATTTTCTGATGATGATTAATTTAAAGCGAAGAAATGTAATGACTTACTATAAATTTTATAGAATTTCAAATAGAAACATTTTTCCAAATTTACTTGTTTATTGGTTGTTTTATTGTTATTAGTATTATATTTATTCAAATACAAGGGTAATAAATTATGCCACACATCCGAATGTTCACTAAATTATATAATTATTGTGTTTAATATAAACTTAAACCCACCCGAAAGCACGTGCATGAGTGCAAAACATCACAGGTAGAATCCTACCGCTTATTGTTCGAGCCTCGGGTTAAGCTTTGTATTCAACGCCCTTATCAGATCTACAGGAATGGACAGTTTAATAAATGTAAAAGGGTCTATACTTTCAATGTATAAACTATTTAAAACTTGGCAATTTAGGGGGACCACTTTGAATACGTGTTTGACGGATTTTAATGATTTATTACTATCAACCAATTTCAAATCGAGTATAGTTGTCATATTTTTTCGTTATGTCAGATAGTGACCAAATATTATTTTATTAATTTTATTACTAGTTAATCTTGACAACGGTAGCTGGAACGCTACCGAAACGTCGAAATAAAAAACATTATTGTGGTTTGATTCCCAAAAGAATAAGAGAAAAAAGATATGTTATAATCGGTTTAAGGAATGGTGCTTTGATAAAAATGTAAGAAATTATACAGAAAATGTGCTTCTTGCATATTTTTCAAAAAGATCAAAAGATATTAAACCTTTAACACTTTGGTCTGAGTACTCAATTGTGAGAGCCTGCCTTTCTTATAAAGAAAATATAGATATTAAAACATACAAAAAAGTATTGGCCTTCATGAAACAGAACTCTGTAGGGTTTCGGCCAAAAAGATCAAAAGTTTTTACCAGGGATCACATTTATAAGTTTCTAAAAGAAGCCCCAGACTCTCAGTATTTGATGAAAAAGGTGAAACGGTAATTTTTTTTATTTATTAAAATATTTAATAAACTGCTTGTTGTAAGTTGCTGCAATATTTGGTATCGCTGGAGCATGTCGTAGAGATGAACTCCAAAAGCTGAATATCGATGACATACAGAAAGTAAACTCAATATTAATTGTAAAAGTATTACGGTCAAAAACTGACAAAGAACGAAGTTTTGTCATTAGAGGTGAGGTGGAAGAAGGATTAAATTTAATCGATATATATCATGAATACAAAAAATTACGACCTGATCATATTTCACATAAACGTTTTTTTATCAATTATCGAAATGAAAAGTGCACCGTCCAAGCTATTGGTGTGAATACTTTTGCTAAAAGTCCATATGAAATTGCAAAATTTTTGCATTTGAAAAATCCTTAGCTATATACATACAGGGCACTGCTTTAAGAGATCCTCCGCAACACTTCTTGCAGATACAGGAGCAAATATACTGGAGCTTAAAAGACATGGCGAATGGAAATCGTCGACAGTAGCGGAGGGATATGTAGAGGAATCACTTACAAGCAAACTTAATGTTGCTAAACAAATATTTCAGTTTGAAAATAATAAAGATGTACAAATTCCAAGTACTAGTGATACATTTAAAGAAATTACAAATCAAGAAGTAGAATTAAAAAAAAAGTAGAACGTGTCGCGGGACACACGGTAGGAACTTTATTTCCTTTTAAGCAAAAATTATGTAATGAATCTGACGTTATAGATAAACAATTTGCATATTCCTCGGTGGTCGAGTAGTAAGCAAACCAGACACTCACGCGGTAGACCCGGGTTCGATTCCCCGTAAAGAAGTTTTTTTATTGTTAATTTTATTTTTAAATAATTATTCTGCTTGATATTAATAACGACAACAGGTAGACGTTTGAAATATTTAGCAGAATATTCATTATTATAGATAATGGTACGGTACCCTTCATTAGGGAGTCCGACTGGCAACATCTACTTATAACAGCATCGTATATTTAAAAAGGGGAAACCGTAGCATTATACAAATTGGACATTCAAGAACTAAACGTTTACCACAAAAAAATTAGTGCAAACATAAAATTGAACTGTTAAATTTTAAACTTGAAGTTATATTACAGTTTAAAGAAATTTTTATTTTCTAGATTTTTTCTCAAGTGGGTCGTAGAAAAAATATGCTGTTCGACTCGTGTGGATTGTCCATATCGCACTTGAACGATTGAGCACCCCGCCTACGTCGTCGTGCTCAAACTTCGTCCTCGTGCTATATGGCCATCATATCCTCACTAGTTGCTAAACTACTATTTCTATAAAAATATGCCCTTTTACATTTAAAACCAACCAGCCAAATGTCAAATCAATTTATCCATCCATTTTAAAGTTATCGAATTAAAACATTCAAGTTTTCAAAATTTCAACACCCTGTATTTCGAAAAGTAAATGTGCTAGACCCCTTACAGCCATTTGCACCGGTCTTGGTAAAGTTGTGGTTAAGTTTTAATTACTAGTTAAATTAAAATGTTCCTTGCACCATGACATTTATTCTTGAGTTAACGCTATAATTAATAGTTAAATCTAATCCACAGATAAGGTAGGGTTTAAGATATATAATTATTAATTAAAGTTATGTCAATATGACAATCAACTGAAGTACTTGGCGAATTTGCGAGATAAATTCCTATTTCAATAAAATATGGATTTAATGAATTTTGAAAAAGATGAAGATGACCTGGAAATCTTGGAAGATATCAGAGGGAAAATTACTTTTAAGCAACAACTTTAAGAAAAAGATTTATTTCTTTTTATTTGTGTAAAATCGTTTTAAAACATCTACAAATCTGTAACTATCTGATTGAGCATTAAACTCCCCCTCAATCTTTGTCCAGGCCTGTCCCTTATCCTTCCCGCTTAACGCACCAGTTTCCTTGCATTCTATTATGTGCTTGTAGGTACTTTCTTATTAAATTCAAGCACATTATTTTCTCACTTGGAAAAAAGAAGGTTGTTGATCTTTTCCTCTTTTCGCTCATTTTGGAAGCTCCTACCTTTTGTTTGGGTAATTTTACAAATATAAATATCCAATAGTTGTCATCACAAAACAGTCTAACCAATAGAAGTGAAAGTCCAATAGGATTACCTAGAATGAAAAAATGAGGTGTCAAACCCATCCACCTGAAGCGCTAGTTGCAATTGAGTTGTCGAAATAGGCAAGGCAGCTGAGGCCGAAAAACAGACTAAGGGAAGAAGAATTTCAGCGATCGCAGTGGATGGGTTCAGAACTATTTCACAACGCTTTTTTTAACAGAAGTTTGTTTTTGAATGACTAATGCCCGATTTCACTAACCATTTCCTAAAGTCAGGTAATACCTAATACGAATTTAGGAATTCCTAAATGCAATTTACATTTTACCACGCGCTAAGTAAGGCCTTAGAGTGATAATATTACGTATTACCTATCACTTTTTGATCAATCCTGAAAGGATTGTAGGAACAGCTTTGCGAGTGATGCCCCTTTTTGTCCCCATAAAATTATTGTGGTTCAAAATATCTGTTGCAAACTTTGTAGGATTTATAAATCTCTTCAGCGCTTAATTCCTTTAGTTTTGGATTGCGAATAAAGGCAACCCATTCATTCAACAACAAAGGGTCATGTTTGGGAAACCTATGTCGTTTTGATGCAATGTCTGTACACCCAGGAACGCAACACTCCACACCAACCATTATAAATATTATGAATTATCACACTTGATAAGACTTACAGTACTTTTTTAAAACACAAATAACAGCAGCAAATGGCAAAAGGAAACATTCTATAAAAGACAATGGTGACAACAACAAACTATACGACAGCTTTGATGAATTTCAAAATCTTTTCTTCTTTCCGTGCTAAAGGCTTTAGCTGCCAGGCCTGTTTCGACAACTCAATTGCAACTAGCGCTTCGGGTGGATGGGTTTGAAACCTCATTTTTGTATTCAAGGTCATTCTATAAACTTTCACTTCTATAGGTTAGACTGTTTTGTGGTTGTCATATTTGACACCACTATTACCAACAAAATTGCTGTTTTTCAAATTATTCCTAAATGTCAAGATACCAACTTGCACCTAACAAATAATTTACTAACCAGTACCTTAACCACAAATGGTGCAAAACACTTCACTTTTAATCAATGGTTAAAGTTAATCATGAGTTACTAAAGCCAAAAGATAACTGCAACCGGTGCAAATAGCAGTTAATCCTCATATCATTTTGTTCAATTTTACGAGAGGAATCTACATGCAAACGTTGTAATTACCCTTAACGTTCGAGATGCGTATACCATTTATTAAGTATTTTATATTTACTGGCATTGGTGGAAGAGCAGGAAAGGACTACTCGTCTGAACCTGAACCAATCTAGCCATTTATCCACATCAGCTGGAAACATTCGAATAATTGTCGCTATTTTGTAATGTTCATCCTACACTATATTGTGTTTCTGTTATATACTTAATGTGGATAATAAATGTATTATTATTAAAATGTATTATTATTTTTTGCGCGATCGTATTGAAATAAATTCCGGATAAAATAATTTAAATTTCTTCGACATGAACGAAATGCCAAAAGGGACATTTATACTTCTCGATCAGTTTAAAATATATTTTGCATTTTGGTGAAATTGTTTTCGCTATTTATTACTTTTCGACGTCTGAACGGTAAGTAAATCACTTACCGACGTGTTAAACTTCGAAACTAGTAAACAGAACCTGACAACCGATGCTGTAAATAAATAAAGAAGATCAATCGCGCAAAAAAAGTTATGGCAATAATAGTAAAAATGTATCCGAACAAATTCAAGTAGATCACCACCACTGCGAATACCAGCTTTGCATAGAATTTTAATATAGCATCGGTGGTTCAGTGGTAGAATGCTCGCCTTCCACGCGGGCGGCCCGGGTTCGATTCCCGGTCGAAGCATAAGAATCGCTGCTTCGTAAACGAGAGAGAGACTCAGGAGAGAGCACAAGCACGTAAGCAAGGCACATAACAAAGCAACGTAACATAGCGTAACGGTCAGATCTTTTGCGTCGCGACCCCCGGTCGCTCAAACATAACCTGACGTAAAGAACTAAAGTTCCAATAATTCACTAAGTAATATTAATATTGAAAATTGCACAAATTGTTTCTTTACTTTTAATATTAATAACGTTTGAGATCCTAAAATATTATATTTTAATTTTCCAGTTTTTGCATGAATGTGGAAAAAATATTGTATGCAACTCGTGCAAAACATGTTTTTTGCACTCGACGTGTTGTCCAATTTCACGTCGCGTGCAAAAAACACTCACTTTTTGCACTTGTTGCATAAATAACTATTATTTATATTATGTATTTCATGTCGCTTATTTGAAATTTAATGGACAATTTCTAATTTCTGGCACTTTGAAATTACCAAAAAAAAATTAATTAGCTAATATATTTGCCTGTATAATAATTATTAGAACTTTAGTTCTTTATATTAGGTTGGTCTGACCGTTGAGTTACTTGGAGCGAGGGAGGTCGCGACGCAAAAGATCTGACCGTTACGTTACGTTGTTACATTATGTGCCTTGAGCGCATGGGCTTTCGCACTCTCTCCTCAGTCTCAGAGCTAGTCTCTCGGCGCAAAATGTTGATTGTCAGCATACATTGTATTATTAATTACAGTTAATAGAATACTTAATATGTACTTTGTGCCTATGAATTTAATGATAAGATTTTTATAATTAATACTACTGTATATTTTTGTTAAATGAAGTATCATCCAGAGTAAAATAAATTCTTTTATTATTATGTGTATTTATTTATTGATTCAAAAAATTTGATTATTTCTTAAAAGGAACTAAAGTTCTTACCGTGTGTCCCGCGACACGTTATTCAATTTTTTTTCAATATTAAGACTAATATCTAGTTATTCAATTTGTTTAATAATTGTTTAAAACTAATTACAGCTTAATTACCACACACCAAACTTGTTCTTAACAATTTGAAAAAAGTTTCAAATCGATTTTAGCATTTTCGAATTATTTTTCGATATCCTGGAAATTGGGTTAATGTGAAAAACAAAATTTCGCGAATAATATTTCTAGAATTGTTATTCAAAATTTTCAAACGTATCTGAATTACTTCTGAAAATACTCAGCTTTTTCCCCATACAAATAATTCTTAACTGTAATGGTGTTCAAGTAAAAAACATTGAAATAGTGGCCAATCTGTATATAGCTAAACTTCACAGAATTTATAGAATGGGTATTAATAATAGTTATTTATGATACAAATGCGTGAAGTTATACACGAGTTGCGAAAATGCAAGGCACGCACGTAGCGAATGCCTTTTTCGCAACAAGTGCGCAAAAGTACTTCACGCACAAGTGTCATACAAAACTTTATCTACACCACATCCACATGAAGAAAAAATAAAAAAATGTGCTCTGAAGGGGTTGAAGAACATAAAAATAAATGTTCTATAAACAAATATATACCTACACAACGAATTCTAATTTCAGGTGGTGTGTAATCCGAAGAAATGCATTCTTCTGAAGGTTCTTCCATTCAAAATAAGTGCAATTAAAATTTTAAATATAACAGAAAATATTTTTTACTAAGTATGTATGGCACTTCTGTCAAATTTACTGACCACAAAAGTTTATACAACAAACGACCAAATTCAAGGCTATTCGATCATTACGTAGCTAAAAAAGAGTGTTAAAATGAAAACCCCATTTAAAAAGCATTGGTCATTTACGCATGCTTTTGGGTGTTATAATGAAAGTCCCATATAAAAAGCGTTGTTCATTTACGCACGCTTTTCAACGTATGTATAATGTATGATTTCACACATTTTTTTGGGTCGTAAATGACTAATTTTAAAGGTGGTCATAGATAAAGAATATTTCACAATCATTGTTTTTGGTACTGTTTTTATTGATTAATCAAAATTATTGTTACTTAATAGTTCCCAACAATTAAACAAAATTATTACAAGTAATTTGATCGATATTTAGCAAATTGCTCCACTGACACTGTTAGCTAAAATTTCATTTACTTTGTAAGTAAAAAATTAGATTCCCGGGAATGAAAATATGATTTAAGATTGTTTATTTTTATTTTGCAAGAAAAGTTATATTTTACTCAACTTATAATATACAGGGTATATATAAATTCACACTAAATATTCATTATGAATCTCGGAAAACCAAAATAACAGGAACGTTAAAAAGATACGATCATCCCCTGAAATTTTTCTGTATAGTCAATTTTCAGTAGTAATAACCCAAGGACATTGATAATTGTTCGAAAAAATCTT
>CAJUYG010000638.1:27102-67480 GCA_910591675.1 Galerucella calmariensis
TAATATACATAAAATTCAACAATTAAAATTAACTGACTCACTGAATTTAGAAAAAAAATTAGGTCAGATATTTGAGTATTAGTTCGTTTGGTTCATATGAGCAGTTTCACCCTGTATATGGTTATCGGTAGAGAGGAAATCATTAAGAAAAAAACCACCTCCTCACTTCTTAGAAATCAGACAACATGGGACATGCCACAAGACGGCGTGATGAAAAAGTATAACTTTTCAAAGAAGTTCGTTACAGAATTAAGCAACAAGAAGGAATGGAATCCAAATACCATTACCAGACTTGGGAAGAATGCCATTCAATGGTACACAGACGGCTCAAAAGCAATAGAAGGAACTGGGATAGGAGTGTTCGGGCCAAGAACCAAACACTCTGAAAGCTTGGGAAAACCCCCAAGTATCTTTCAGGCGGAAATCCACGCCATAAGAAAGTGCGCCCAGTTCAATATTGATAAAGGATAGAGAAGACAAAGGATTATCATAATATCGGATAGTCAAGCAGCCATTAAATCATTGAGCTCTTGTGTAATCAGTTGCAAAATGGTGTAGGAATGCCTTGACCAACTTAATGAACTAGGCGAGAACAATATAGTCACCTTACTATAGATTCCAGGACACACTGGAATAGAAGGAAATGAAATAGCAGATGAACTAGCAAAGAGAGGGACTGAAATACCTTTCTGGGGGCCTGAACCCTTTTGCGGAATCAGCCCCAATGTAATATTGGAAAAAATAGGTGAAGCCGAGAAAAAGAGAAGATCTGACCGTTGGAAAGATCTAGTAGGGCTTATACAATGGAAAGCTCTTCTGGGTGACTACAACCTGTCGAGATCAAATGAATGCATAAGTCAAAGTAAAACTGCGCTAAGAGTTTTAACATTGTCGCCTGAATGAGCACCTATGAAAAAGCTCGAAATAGTGGAGGAAGAAGAATGCAGATTTTGTGGCATGGAAGAAGAAACCTCTATCCACATACTTTCCAACTGCATAGCACTTCAGAATCCTAGAGCACAGCACCTGGGAGATTACTGGATAGAAGAGGAACATTTACCTAAGTTTAAGCCTGCAGACATCCTAAAATTCCTCCGGGAAATAGAACAAAAGGGAGCTGCTAGTTTCTGAGACTCTCCTCAAAAACTAGGTAGAAGTAAGGGGGTACAACAGATCTTTAGGTCTCAGTGAATGTTACCCCAAAATACATACATACATACACGGTTATTGGAAGTTCTAATCAATATTAAAGAAAGTATTATATTGGAATGTTCAAGAAAGGAAAAAATATAACAATGTAACAAAAAATACTTAAAATCAAAACAACCAAGTTTATTGTAAGTACGTTTAACATATGCCGACGAGATGTGTATATTTTAAAATGAATTCTATCACAGTTTTAATTATCTAAACATGCATTATAATTTCCGCTCTAAAAAATAAATATTTAAACATTCGTTCTTCATTCAATGAAGATAAACTGTATCGAAATTGCACACAGCGATCCTACCCACATTAAAAGATAAAAGTATAGTATTTCACTCAACGGCCAAAAAAAATGTAACTTTCGTCACTCGTTGAACAATAAAATATTTTCCACCACTACTACTAGGTTGAATTTCTCTAGGTCTCTAGGTCAATATAATGGACAAATAAAATATTTTGAGAATTCAGAGATAATTGTTCAACAAAAACTAGTACAGCCTAATGGGCTTGTTCAAGAAAAAAATTTTTTAGTTAATAATAGAAACTAAAACTCATTTTAAACAGATTCCCAAAATTCTAGATTTTTCCGCGAACGTATAAACCCTCAAATTAATTAAAGAAATTGGAATGAACGAAAACGGGGCGTGGTTATCTGTGACGTCACACTGCATATGCTATACGCTATACCTAGTGTTTGAAACGCCGCGAGTGGAGAGCTGTGTATTGTGTATATTGTATCGTTTTGTGTAAGAAAAAAAACGCTGAACTACTGTTTCGTTATTTGATTGTGAAGGGAGTGAGAAAAAAGTGGTAAATGAATACTATTTAATTCTCGACTGTCCTAACTCATCCAAGAATGCACCAGAAAAATATATATATATACATTAAAACAGTGAGCAGTGGAACAGTTAAATTAAAACCTTGAGTACCTAGTACCGAGATTGTTTGACTGTCGAAAAGATAGAGTAACAATGCATAGTTCAAGGCCACGGTCACAGTTTTTACAAGTTAAGCTCAGAAAATAGAGCCTCTGATGATGATAAGGTAGAGGAAGAAAATCAAATGGATATCACACGAATGGAACCTATACGGGAAATAGGGGTTCAGGCTTGCATTAAGGCTTATGTACGTTCCAAAGCGATTCAATGCGGGGGCGAGGGGTTTTACATATGGAAAATGGCTAAAAAGAGAAAATGCACTAGCAATGAGATCGTTCCAAAGAAATCGTGAATGGAAAAAGACGGAAAACCTACGAACGAAGAGTTTTCAATATCCACTAGCGGTCATTCTTCTACATTTAGCTCGTCAGAATTAAGTATGTCAGATCCGAATAGCTCAATTTATCTAGACACTGATAGTTCAGACGAAAAAGAATATTTTATTTGATAGAAAAAAAATTCAAAGCTTTGTTTGGGAGTTCCGAAACATTCATCATTTGTTGTGAGCTTGTTAACTAAAAAAATGTTAGCATTGATATCTTTTTAACATTAAAAAAGATCAAATTGAATTTACCTTATAGGATATAAGGAGACGATTTTGGTGTGGCACTTTCCAGAGCATGTAGCATTATACAAAAAAACTATACCGTTATTAGCCAATTACCTTTACCCATTTGTGCAAGTTATGAAAAGACTTCCTACTCCCTCCAGACGCAGATATGAAAATGTACAATGTATTATAGATTGTTTAGAAACTTCGATTCAGAAACCAAGTGTGAATTCTTTGTTTTTACCATAAAGATATCGATTTCAGGTGAATTTGCAGAATCTGCTTCAATAAATCCAGTATCTACTGAGTACATCTTTAATAGCAAAAGTCACTAACACTTTTAAAATTTAAAGATATTGCAGCTGTTATCAACTTTCTTATGTGAAACGCAGCGGTGTACAGAGCACAATATGCAATGTGACGTCACAGTCGGCTCTGTCACTTTTTAAATGAGCTCCATTTTCAAACTCTAATATCTAAGTAGTGGGGAAAGTTCAAGAGCTGAAAATTTCACTAGTTATTTTGATGATTCAGTTTTACAAAATAACGTAAGAAAAACCGAGAAAATATTTCATTGATAACAAGCCCATTTTGTATACCCAATAGATTGTCTTCAACATATTTGTTGCTTGAAATTACCTATCAAGATAAAATTATTTGAATAAAAATGGCATTAGTTTAAAATTCGCGCTCAACCAAAAATGACTGATGACATAAAGAGAACGTTCATAATATATTGAAAACTGACAGTGTACTTGTCAGTCAGACGACGGGGTGAACACTTCTCGTGATGCGTTTGTGAATTATTTTCAATTGTTGTCTTGAATTCGGCTAGTATTGGAAAAAATTGTATATATACCAAGGTGGTGAAGACATTTATAAACCTAGAAGCTTAATAATAATCTTGTTGCTCGGTCAATAATAATAGTTTTCACCACCTTGGTGTATAATATACTATTATTGCACAAGAGCAATAATGCATTTGCTATAGGGAATAAGGTTGCCTTTTGATCACTATGCTGTTTTCAGTAGTACGTATAAATATAAAAAAATATATTTCCATAGTTAGAAATAAGTAGTCGTGATAATTAGACATTTCTTCAAGGTCTGTTAATCACATGCTGCAATCAATTCATTGCTAAATAATTATCACCAGTGTGTTGCGAAAAAAAAAATTACTTCACACATTTTCGCAAATTGGAGATAGTAGTGGATCAAACAAATATTTGGAATAGTTTCTGGATTTTAAATGAGAAAAAGGTATAATTGATCATTATTGAGATTTAGAGTGAAGTGATGATGGTTCAAATTGGAACGAAACGCTGTATATTTGAATATATAATAGTTGGTTCGTTGTTAAAGCACTACAACAATCTAGTGAATAACAAATGAAAAAGCAATATCCGTATTAAACACAGGTGAAAAAACAGTATTAGTAATTAATTTTCAATAGAAAAAGTATTATATAGAAAATAGTTTTTTGCAAATATTTTTATTAAGGCCCATGCTATTTTTTATTTGTCAGTGCTTCCTAAAATGAACAACAACATTTAACCCGATACGTAAGCCCTATCTTATTACTTCCGAGATCTGTATCTGTAGAGTAGGGAGGGTGAGTGTAAGCTCACAGCACTTAGGCCACATGTGACCCATTGTACATTTGTACATCCTCCCGAGGAGTTGTCCTCCTAGGTCACCGTCCATCCTGTCCTTCTCAGGAAGGTGGACAGGTCTCTAGGAGACATCTCCTTTATATCGGCACACACTCTCTTATTGACGATAACTCCGGACACTCGCATAAGACATGCCTGACAGTTTCATCTTCCTGTTCACACATCCTGCAAAGAAGTGTGTCCACTAGCCCTTTAGTATGGAGGTGCTTCCTTGGTTGACAGAGGGGAGTCAGAAATCCTACTTTTAAACGTAGATTTTTCTTGGTTATCGCCAAATATTTCTTCGACGCCAGCTTCACAAGGTCTCCCAGGGTGATCCTGGCAAGTCTGCATCCTTTGATTCCAACCCATCTCTTAAGGGATTGAGCATGGGCGTAACGTTTGGCTAGTTCCGCAATTGTCGAAGTCGTTAGGCCGTAGGTGTCACTGGGTCCTAAAAATTTTTAGTCCAGCCGCTTCTCTGGCTAAAGAATCGGCAATGCCATTTCCTTTACTCCTGTCGTACCCTTTAACCCACCTCAGGATAATATTGTTATCTGCCGAGGCGTTAGCTAAATCTTGGTGGCACTCTAGTACTAGCCCCGATATAACACGTTGTCTGTTCAAGGCTAATAGGGCTTGTCTACTATCAGTGCAGGTTATGTTTTTGCCAGAAATTCTTTTGTGGCAATTGAGATACCAGCCAGTTCTGTTTGAACCACGCTGGTATTGTTTCCCATTCCCCACTTAATCCTTAGGCTTAGTGCTTTCGAGTAAACTCCACATCCTGAGCCTGCTTTCATTTTTAAGCCATCTGTATACATGCGTATTGCATTTGCAGCATCTGACTCTGTGTTGTTTTATTTGTATTTGGTAGGGTTTATTAAACACAAACCTGGGTTCAATTGCATCATTGGCTGGCTGCAGCAGAGGTAGCGCGGTAAGCGCTTCTTGCTTCTTGCCATATGCTTAGCCTCAATTGGCCCACTCTTACTTCGGGGTTTACACCAGCCGTGCGCAATCGTACCATGGCCAAACGCAACCTCCTTGACATACAGGTTCAGAGGGGTCAGACCAGTAAATAGTTCCATTGCCGTGGTTGGTGTTGTTCTCATGGCTCCTGCAATGTGATGTTTAAACAAGCCATTCGCTGAATTTAATATTATTTTTGGATAGCCGTTGCTTGTAGAACCTTCGGTCTCCATGCAAATGCTCCATACGTTAACATGGGTCTTATTATTGCAGTGTAGATCCAGGTGACCACACGGGGTGACAGACCCCATGCGCGTCCCACTGTCCTCCGACACTGCTCATAAGCCACATATTATGCTCTTTTTGCTCTGCTGTGTAGGTGAGAATTCCATTACTTTCGAGATCCCTAACCATTTGTAATGGCCATGTTCTGTATAGTGCAATCAACACCAAATTATTTTTAAATATTGAAAAATTAATAATAATTGAAACTTATTTAAAAAGGAATTACCTAGGTGGAGCAGGTGATGGAAATAGGTCGGAAAGATTGTTTGGTCTTTACTCAGTACAAAACAACAAAAATGTCTGCGGATTTATATATAAATACTGATTATATTTACAGCAAAAAGATATTTAAAATATCAGGTGGTCTTGTGGTGAGCATCTTGCATTAAAGCAGATGTTCGACGTAACAGAATTTATAGACTGTGTTCTTAATAATAATAACATGTTCCGTGTATATAACCTACATTTATATACACGGTGTCCACTTAAGTTCGCATCATGTGGGAAACTTTTTTATTATCAATTTTAGAAAAAAAACTTATTCATCATAAAAATTCTGCATGTTCTAAAACCTAAAATACAATTAACAGATATCAATTTTTTCCAGTATTATACGGGGTTTCTCAAAAAATAAGAACTTTACTCAAGAGTAAAGTACCTTTAAATTTGGGAATATCGAAAAATGTTATGAATAAAAGTTCATCAGAATTGAAAACTATACGTTCAAATATACGATTTTATATATTAATATGAAAAAAATGTATTATTTGTTAATATGTATTTCTAGATACAATAACAATGCAAATTTTACTGTAGTTACGTGTAATATAGCTCTGACAAACTAATGAATGTTGGATAGCTACAAAAGTTTGACAGTGACTGTCATAACGGGTGAGAATTTTAAGCAAATAAGGTAGCGTTATTAAGACAATAGAAACAATATTAAACAAGCACAAAACCTATGTTTCCAATGTAAATGGATGCAATTTCATATTTGAACGTAGTTTTCAGTTCTGATCAACTTTTTTTAATACTATTTTTCGATATTGTCAAATTTAAAGGTACTTTACTCTTGAGTAAGATTTATATTTTTTTAGATAGGTACCTCATATAGTACTGAGAAAAATTGATATCTGAAAATTGTATTTTAGATATTAGAGCATGTAGAACTGTTTATGAAGAATACCTTTTCTTCCTGAGATTAATAATAAAAGTTTCTCATATGATGCGAACTCAAGTGGACACAGTGTATAAATCTAACTTGAAAAATTATGTTATTATAATATAAATTAAAAAGTATGTGTCAAACTATTTCAACGATTCTTTTGGCATCACTGTCTGGAAAATTACCTACTCGATTTTTGTCAACTTATTGTGCAATACCTACATAGAAAATGTTTTTAGAATGATTGTTATTAATAATAGGAAACATTCTTAGGAAATTACCAGTTTTTAAATACTTTTCAACTAAAAAATAGCGATGATATAGAACCAGGGAAAATGAATGAAATTTGTTTTCACTCTTTTTACTCATCAATAATGTTATTAAATGTAAAATTAAAAAAACTCACAAACATAAATGTGCTTTGACTGACATTAACCAAATCAACTTTTATATTGTTTTCAAGTTATTTATCATATACCTAGGTAGGTACCAAATATATTTTTAAATTGTTCAAAAAATATTTCCAATAAATCAGTAGATAACGTAATAGTATTCAACTTATTTGTTTAACATGCCCTTCAATTCCCAGAGATTAGGTACCCCCCCATTTCACATTTAAGAATTCTAAAAAATATAACGAAACGAATCTCTTACCTTAACATACCACTTGGTGGTTTTCTTATTACTTTTCCTAGGTCCAGTACACACACAAAATCTAAACCTATTTCTCCTCAAAGTCTCACCACTTTTTTCCTTAGAAGGACTTTTATTGTTGACGCATTTGGAAGCAAAAAGTTTTGTTTTTTCAGTTACACTTTGATAAAGTTCTTGTTGAAAACCTATAGGCGATGAATTGGTCGGCAACAACATTGATTTTCGAGTAAATTTAAATCAAAATGGATACTATTTTAATTCATAATTTTTCAAAATACATAAAATAACCGGTATTAATATCGCGTGAATAGACGAAAATCGATAGACCTCCGTAATGGAGATTCCAAACAACGCTATTGTATACACACAAACACTCTTCGATCTACTAAACGAGTTTCCTACAAATGTCATACGAGAGAGCGTGTTGTTCCACGCCACGGCGTGCGCTTACACTGTAATTGCACCGACCTTACGACGCAAGCGCGCGCCGTTTAATACCAAATACGGGGTACAGTCGATATTTTATTCGAAATTATAAAGACTACTACAGATTAGTGTGGATTTATGCAGCAACATTTAACAATTAACATTTTTCATTTAACAATTAGTAAAACTGCCATCGTTTATGCAGACACATTTATAAATTAGGAGAAAATAGTAAGCATGCGCAGAAGCCCGAGATTCTAGTTACAATAACCCTACATTTTTATGTCTATTTGTGCATTGGAACAATTTTGAAGATGTATAGTAGAATTGAAGACTTTTTTTCTTTTATTAGTACAACTTAAAAATAAACAAACACCCAACATAACCCCAAGTCAACCGCTTTTCTATGAAAAAAGTGAGGATCTGCGTACTAGTTACGCATTAGATGAAAATTTGGTACATTTAATTTAAGAAAGTTAAAAGTTGGCCAACTTCGTAATTGTTAAATGATAATTGTTAATTGTCTGCATAACATAAATGGAGTCATAGTGAAATGAGTAGTTCAACTTATAATTGATAAATGTTAATTGTTAAATGCTAATTGATAATTGTTAAATGTTGCTGCATAAATCCACACTGTCAACTGCTTTTCCATGAAAAAAGTAAGGATCTGCGTACTAGTTGCGCACTAGATGAAAATTCGGTACATATAATTTAAGAAAGTTAAAAGTTGGCCAGCTTCGTAATTGTTAAATGATGAATGAGAATTGTTAATTGTCTGCATAAATGGAGTCATAGTGAAATGAGTACTTTAACTTATAATTGATAAATGTTAATTGTTAAATGCTAATTGATAATTGTTAAATGTTGCTTCATAAATTCACACTAAGTGGATTTATGCAGACACGATTAACAATTATCAATTAGCATTTAACAATTAACAATTATCAATTATAAGTTGAACTACTCATTTCACTATGACTCCGTTTACGCACACAATTAACAATTATCATTTATCGATTAACAATTGCGAAGTTGGTCAACTTTTAACTTCTTAAATTAATTGTACCGAATTTTCATCCAGTGCGCAGATAGTACGCAGATCCTTACTTTTTTCATAGAAAAGCGGTTGACTTAGGGTCCTTAGGGCTATGTTATGTGTTTGTTTATTTTAAAATTGTACTAATAAAAGAAAAAAAGTCTTCAATTCTACTATACACCTCCAAAATTGTTCCAATGCACAAATAGACAGGAAAATGTAGGGTTATTGTAACTAGAATATCGGGCTTGTGCGCATGCTTACTATTTTCTCCTAATTTATAATTGTATCTGCATAAACGATGGCAGTTTTACTAATTGTTAATTGATAATTGTTAATCGTTAATTGCTAATTGATAATTGTTAATCGTGTCTGCATAAATCCACACTATGTTTTAAGAAACTAACTATACATATATTTGGTATATTTAGAGACTTCTTAAAAAATATTTTTTAGTAAAATGATACTATCCTAACTAACTGACTATCATGTACCTATATCCCTTATATTCATATCTGGATACGCCACTGGTTATCAAAGCTCCAGCGGATCACCGAAATATCGAATATATTTTAAAAAAAATTATATTAAAATGATCAAAGTGTTAATAACCTGTTAATAGTCTGTGTCGCGTATGATTACCCTAAGGTATCATCAATCAATTTTTTCGGAAGAAAAATGCGTCAAAACAACTATTGACGCAATGATATAATATACGCGGCAACGCACGTGCACACTGATGATATCCCATTCTTAAAAAACAAATTTTAAATAGTACTGGTGATGGGACAAAAATTTTTTGCGTTTGATCTACTTGCGTGAATAAAACACTTTAAAATAAACATTTTTTCAAAACCACATCCCCTGAAACGTTCTGCTCTTTCCTATTTTTGAAAAAGTACTATATAGTTAACACTAATTTTGGATTTAATTTATTAAATTCAAAAGATTTCTTCTAACCCTTTATTAAGTCACAAAAATTATTTATGTTTTCCAAAGATGTGACAATGTATAAATACCAATTCATAAAAAGTGAAAACTACAAACTGAAATATAATTATTCATTCACTGTCAAAATCACATAATATGCAGTTTCAATACAACAAGAAAAATTGACTTGATGCAAATGTACGTACATTTCAATGCAATCATCCGTACTTACAAACAAAATGCAACATTTTACATTGGAAGTGATCCAGTGATAGTATCAAATTTTATTCAGTACCAACCGTTACCTATCACCATAAATTTTTTTATTTTAATTTTATCTCCTCTCAGTTACCAGTTACGTTACAATTGAAGTAGTGCCATTGACCAATGTCAATTCAGAATAATTCAGATTAAGCGAAAATATCACGAAATTTAATCAAAGCAGATATTTTCAACACAAAAAAAGGTGAAACTTCATCTTTGTGTTAACGAAAATTACCTATATATCCCCTTTGGTTTTCATTACATAGTTTTACATGAATTTTTTCTCTTTTCAAATTTAATTATAAACTAAGCAATTCAGAATATTGTTGTGAAACCTGAGCAAAGTAGATACAAATGAATACTCCACACATTTAGGCTTAACTATTTTAATTTCCACCATCAAGCTTAATGTGAAAAACAAGTAGAATAAGGCTATTGCCCAAGAACCAAACTTGATAATCAATGTTACAGAGGTAACCATTAGTAGCCAATAAATCTATAACTTGAGCTCATTATTCTTGTACATAACCTACATTCTCAGTAAAAAATCAATCCCTTTCAAATGCTATTAAGATATTATACCTATTATATCCTATTACATATCTATAAAATCACTTCTTAAGCAGCTTAAAACCACAATAATTTCTTATACAGCAGTCTCTGGAATTCATACAAAAACAATCCAATCCAATTTCCTATAATTAGACCAGGAAAGTATACTTCTTATAATATTTGGTAATAAGTATAGGTACCTCCTTTAAAATTCATTGGCGAATGACTATGTCAATAACTATTTGAGTTGCTAATAACTAAATTTTTAGCTTGGAAATGCAGGAATGTCATTATTAATGAACAACATGGATTTACTTCGGGTAGGTCAACAGTGACCAACCTGTTATTATATCAGAATGACATAATCAGTAATATGAAGTCAGGAATACAGATTGACTCTATTTATACAGATTTCAGCAAGGCCTTTGATAGAGTATGTCATGATATTATTTTATACAAATTGGGTAAAATGGAATTTCCATCATAGCTTTTGACTTGGTTGCATAGCTATCTAACCAATAGAAAACAATTCGTAAAAATAAAAAACTATATATCTGATCCTATAATTGTCACTTCGGGGGTACCACAGGGATCCCATTTAGGTCCGTTGCTTTTTAACCTTTTTATTAACGATATTGGATCTATTTAATTCAAAATATTTATTATTTGCAGACGACTTAAAAATTTACAAAACTGTCAGGAGTGTTGAAGATTGCTGTAAATTACAATCTGATGTTGGATTCACTCAAAAATTGGTGTATTGTTAATGGTATGACATTGAATATTGATAAATGCTATTGCATTACTTTTACTAGGTAATCAAATCCACTTATTCATAACTACAGACTCCGAACTGAATCAATAAAACGTGTTAAGTTAATTAAAGATTTGGGTGTATTCTTCGACACTAAATTGTCATTTATTGAACACATCAATATAACCACTAGTAGGGGTTATCAAATGCTAGGATTTTTAATGCGAAATTCCAGAGATTTATCGGTGAAGGCTGTGACAATTCTTTATAATAGTTTAGTTTGTTCTCTTCTTCAATATGCATGTGTAATATGGTCCCCATATTATAGGGTTCATATATCTTCTTTGGAAAAAGTTCAACATAAATTTCTCAGGCATGTAGCTGACAAAATGCATATCCCAGTTGGTGATTATAGGTACAATGATATCATGGACAGTATTAACATTATGTCTTTGGAAAATAGAAGAACCTACACGGAACTTACTGTACTATTCAAGTTGATCTCGGGCACCATCTCGTGTCCAGAACTTCTTGCATTGTTTTCCTTTAAAATTCCTAGTAGTCACTCTTAGTTACAACCTTTTGGAAATACCCTTTCACAGTACCAATTATGGTTACCATTGCTCGGTTTCACAGCTTGCACGGTCAGTAAATTCATATTGTGATTTGGGGCACAACTTTACTGGAGTTTCATGGAATAATTTCAAAAGTAATTTAAGAGTTTTAATGAGCTAGTTTATTATTTTATATTATTATCATTTTATTTTATTATTTTGGTGTTTAGTGAGTCAATTTACTACATTATGTGTCATTTTATCATATTTTATTATAGTAATGGTGTATTTCTGATGTTTTTGTTTAAATTTGTAACTACAAACTAAATTGTATAGCTTTGTTACTTATCTTTATTTATAAATGTTTTCTACAAGGAGGTGATCCTGTTTATTAAATAAATAAAAATAAAATAAAACAATCTCCCACCCATTCCTCCATAGAGAACTTTCAAAATACATTCTTGGTTGGCCCTTTCATATACCAATCAGGATGATAAAGTGATGAGGTTAAAAATTACTGATGCAAGCAATTCGAGATTTTACAGCATCTGATACTCTATAACTGAAAAAGTGGATATGTAGACAAAAAGTGTGTGCCCTGTAAGGTGCTTAAAAAACTTGGCATTAAAATAAGAATTCAAAAAGTATTGTTTAATTTTCCAACAAATAACATAAAGAATACCTTGTCTTTGTATGGGCCCTGTTACCTGTATTTATGTGTGAATATGTTATTATTGCCATTACTCGAAATACTATTATTATTAAATTTATGTTTATTAATAAAAACATTTACTAATAGCTTCAAAAACAGTAAAATATCGAGTCTTGATAAAGAAAATTTAGCTTATTAGCGCATTACACTAATGAAATCTCTAGAAGTAGGAAGAATTTTAAAATTCTATAGGCATATTTAAATTTTCCCACGTTAGGTACTTGAAGTTTACAGTTAATTTAAAACAATAGAAAGTTTATATAGTAAAACCTTTACAAAATATATACAATTATTCCAAGGTTAGATTTAGTTCAAAATAATTTAAAAAATACTGACCAAACTATCGTCATCATTCATTTTTTCCTTGGCATTTTGATTTGTTATTCTTCTTCATGTGTTGTTCTTTTGGTGTAACAGTTCGACACATTAAAAGTTTTCGACATTTAAAATGCCTATTATGCTCTAGACACGATTATTTCATAATAAAAATCATTAATAAACATAATCTTGTGATTTTTAAACGGGACACTTTCCAACGCAAAGAACCGTAAACATCTGTCAAATATAAGGGGTTCAACAAACCACGAAAACAAGGAGAATCTAATGAAACACTACTCAACCGAAGAATGTTAACAGTTTGAAACCATTTTCACTGAATTTTAAACAAACTTATTAAATAATGAACACTTTTTAAACTATTTTAATTTCTCCGGTAGAGCAGCTTTCACCTACAACTTTTTAATTACCTGACGTCGTTTGTCACTGTCACTTGTCACTGTCATCAATGTCATGCCATAATTATATTATTTTACCAACATTAAGAAATTAAACTATAACCCATAACCACCCGTCCACCCATAACAACCCATAACCTCAACTTTATTTTAAAATAAATTTTTTTAACACAATTTCTCCTGTTTTTACATTAAATTTGAAATAAGCTCTAAAACTCTATAAATATGCACAATTTACTAAAGGTAATTGCTAAAAAATTATTATCTTATGTGTAAATCGACGTCATAAACAAACAAAATGCGTCACGACCTCTAAAAATAGTGGGAACCACTTGCTTGCAATAATCTATTTTGCATTTCCTATTGATATAGGTCTTCAGTCTATAATTTATCACAGGATGCAGAAAAATTCACTGGAACAATGGGTTAATAACCTTCCTACTCAAGAAACTCCAAAAAATCCCCAGGGAAGTAGTATTCCAAAGATTAACAATAAAACTAAATCTCTTTCCAGAGATTATTCATTTCAATCAGATGATGGAACTAGTCACTGTTCCAGTGTAGAATCTGTTTTGGAATTACGAAAACCTGACCCAGAAGAAGTACTTTTAGAACTTGGTTTTGGACCCAGAAAAAATTCTGAAAAAATTAATCGGATACCTTCTAGATTTTTACAGCCATCAAAAGTAAGTTTAAATCAATCAATAGTAGCTTCAACTGATCTGTTTCAATAAAATAACATTTGTCCTTTTTTGTAGTTATTACCACATATAGATATAAATCAGTTTTTAGAGGAATATGGATCAAATGGCTTAGAATCAAAGTAAGTAGTCTGCAACTAAACTCAAAGGTAACTTTAATATATCAATTATTTCAGCTCTATCTCATCGTCGCCGTCAAGAACCAGACAGAGATCAAATTAGCTATCAGCACATCAAAGAAAATTACAATAAGGTTCAATTATATTCTTAATAACAATGGCTGCATTTTATTAACTTTTTATTAAGTACCTACCAGTTATTATGTTTATTTATTTATAGAAAAAATGCAGCTGACTATTTTGTGATCCCCTTTACATTTTTTTTGATGTTTTACTACTTTGTTATTGTAATATTTCTAAGACCAAATATTTATGTAAGTATTTGAACTTATTTGAAAAAAACTGAACTATTTTTACATTCCAAAGTACATTGATTGTGTATTTGTATGTACTCTAAATGCTCAATGCATACAATAATCAACATTCCATAAAACATACCATTAAGCTTTATAAACAAGAGTTTATTTTAGTGATCAAAGTTTTTACTCATCTTCCACCATTATTTTCTGGTGCCTGTTGTGGTGAGATCCCATTCCTGCTTGTTACTGTATTTAATTTCTTTAAAAAGTTCTACTTTTTCATCATTCAATCCTGGGTTGTGTAGCAGGATTCTCATTACTAAGAAGAAAGGAGGAGTGGTTTTGTTTAATGAATCCCTGTATATTGTGGTGTCAAGTTGAAAACTATTTCTATACTGGCCATTGAGCAAGCTTTCATTGCTCCTGTAATGAATATACAGGCTATATTCTTTGTATTTAGTGAAATTGTTTCATTATCTGGCCCATGTAGGGATGGTTAGGTTGTTGTTCATATACTTTAGCTGTGTTGGTCAGTGAGAAGATTATTTTTTTATTGGGATTTGGGGCAGGGATTTGTACTATCTAAATATTTTATACCTAATAAATCTCAAGTTTCTTGTCGCTGCTTGCAATTACAGTATTTGTAGGATTTCAAAATACTCATTGTATTGTAAAATTGATATGCATGTTTTAATAAAATTTTATGCACTGATATTTTCACTAGGGTATTTAATTGTAATGAAAACGAATTTTATATCAAGGTGTTTGCCAAAGATAATACATTTTGAGTGGTGACTGGTGTCTGATTTTTAGTACCTTGTCATGATATTGAAAATTTTCCAAATCAATACATTTATTTGATCAAATTTAAAAAAGCAATATCACAACAAATGTTCAAATATCATAAAAAGCCATAAAATAACAAGCACTGACTGTACAGACCAAAATAGTTTAAGTGTACCAAAAAACTAGTAATAATTCAGTATTTCTGTTATTTTTATTCGTTTGAGTCAAATATAGCTCAATTAAATCTTGTTAGTTTCATTTATCCTTAATATTTGAACTAGGGGAAAATGAATATACCTAGATCATCGAATTGGAATATAAATAATACAAACTTATCAAACAAAAAAAAAATATCTCCTTGACCTCCGATTTCCAACAGTGAAAATCTACAACAATTTGTATAATAAGTAGTTATTACTATGGTACCAGTAGCTCTCTATTAACAAAGTTTTTGATAGTGTACTGTGCGAATTTAAAATAATGTCTTTTCAATGCTTTCACGTTTCACTCTGATATATTCAACTAATTCTGCTTTTATTAATTTTAATTCGCTGAAGCGTACTTTCAATAATTTTACGTAGTAACACAGCATCAAATTTAAAAAAATCCTCTACATTCTTCAAACCAATCTGTTAGGTCGGTCATGCGTATTAATATTTAAAATGAATTACATTACTAGGGGGCCAAAAAAGTAGTTGATGAAATAAATGCAAGAAGTTCGATACACTTATGAAACAGGCAACTTTCAAGACAAACCTTTTCAATACCGACAGTTCCACAAACCTGCGGTTTGTGGACAGTTCACGGTGAGTTCACGTTTATTGTTTCACTTGGATCTATCGCTACTATTAGGATGTATTAAGATTTTCTGAAGGTACTTTTAATTGTTATTTATTTAGAAAACCTAACGCATTAAATTTGAGCTTATATGTTCATTTATAAATTATGAGATCATATTAAGAGACTATTTTATTTATTACACAGAAAATTATAATGGTTGTTCGTCCAAAATTATACCGTTATTAATACCCACTTAGATCATGACTCATCGCATGGTTCTAGGTTTGTAGATATCAATCATTTTTTGGTATTAAAAATAATTTATCAGTTTGAATTTCCCTCCTTAGTTGTGGTTATTATTTGCCTCGCTGTCAATCTAGGTCCTATCTACGAGTACGAGAAATGTAACTTTTAATATTTCATAGAGTATTACCACATCACTATCTCCTTAAAATATTTTTAATAATTGTTCAAAAGATTAAGTGAGTCTTCATGAAATTCAAAATATGTTATTTTGGTTTCGGGTATTAATCAGATAAGTTATAAGTTTATTATTCGGAGACTGGACTCGTAGCCACTTTGCTGACAAAACGAAACGAGGTAAACCGAAGCTGGGCGAAGTAACTACAGTTTGAAGCTATCATCTATCATAAATCGCAAGCAACAAGGACACTGAGTGGTGGTTAAAAAAATGTGTTTCGTTATCTACCGGTGTTTTTAGGATTACAATAATCAAAATTTTACTATTTGCTAGGCAATATGGCATCTACTCAAAGAATAAATTTATTTGTGACGTTTGTGGAGAAAGATGGACCCTTTTTAAAATTGTGGGGACAAACTGATAAAAACAAAGCTGCATTCGTGAAACAAATTCTTTCGGATGTCGCTCCACACTTTGATCTCGGTGCAGAGCAAATATCAGCAGATCTTTTAGTTCCCGGTACATTAGTATGTGCAAAACATAAGGATAAAAAATACTACAGAGCAAAGATTTTGAAAGCATTTGTTCGCGAAGGATTTTTAGAGGTTAGCTTTATCGACTTCGGTAATAAGGAAACGGTACCATGCGATGAAATAAGATTATATCATAACTTGACGCCAATAATTGACATTCCACCACTAGCTGTAGGATTCATAATTGCAGAAGCTCACTGTGTAGGAGGAGGAGATTGGAATGATTTGGTTTTCGAGACTATAGCCAACGAAATCAAAAATAGAGAAGTCCAGTGCACGTTACTAGCTCAGTCAACTCATCATTACCTTGTACGGATATCCATTGAAAGTACGAACTATTTGGTTGAAATTAAAATGTTTTTCAACTTTTTTTGTTTCTTTTTTTGTAGGCACTGACATTTGTAATCTTTTTCTACAAAGAAGATTAATGCAACCAATTTCTTTACAAGCACAACAAGCTGTCTTATTAAGTATGAGCATGCAAAAACAACCTACCCCTCAACCTCAAGAGACAAACTCAGCTTCTTCTGGAATTAATACCTACAAAGCTTGTACTCTAGAGCCAGGACAGCAGTACCCAGTATATGTCTCTTATGTAAATGATGGTCCTTGTCATTTTTCAGTACAGCTGAAAAAAACTGAAGAGGTTCTAGTTAATCTTATGAATGGAATCAATGCCATTGATTTGAGAATATTAGAAGATATTCCTATACCCGGTACTATTTGTTTAGCAAGATGTCAAGAAGATAGCAACATATGTAGAGCAGTAGTTACTACAGAAGAGGATACACAATTCAAAGTAAGGTCAATTTGTGTGATTGAAATAAGTATTTTATATATATTTTATTTTTAGGTATTTTATGTAGATTTTGGAAATTACGAAGTGTTACCAGCTGAGTCTTTGTATCAAATACCATTTAAATATGTTCTTCCGAAAGTAATGGCAATTCGCTTCTCCTTAGCTGGTGTAGAAAAATCTACAGTTACTTTGGATATGCAACATGCTTTTAAAAAGTTTGTAGATAACAGGCTGTTACATATGAGAGTTTTACCTTCACCTACCCGAACTGCTTTACCAAAATGTGAGCTATGGGATCCAGAAACAAACACTAGAGCAATTGATGTTGTAATGAATGCTGCTAAGCATGCTTACCCAGAACCTGTAACGCTAACAAGAGGATTCAGCCAACAAGTTAAAGTCAGCTATGTTTATAGTTGTAACAGATTATATGTACAATTTACTAGCAAAGAAAATGATCTGATGTCTCTTATGGAAAACCTGCAAGAATTATGTCAAAGTAACAATTTTATGGAAGCTTCTATGATTAAACCACACGTACCTTGTTGTGCTCTCTTCAAAAGTGATGGTTTATGGTACAGGTCTCAAGTTGTCGAAGTCTTGGGGAATGATGTAAAAGTAAGGTACATTGATTACGGAAATGAAGAATTAATACCAGCATCTGAGTTAAAAGACATTGATGGTGAAATTTTAACAGTAATTAGACCACAAGCCATAGAATGCTGTCTTAATGGTTATCAAAAGATGGAACCTGATGAAGTGAGAGATGGTTTGCTGGAAGAATTGATATTGGAAGGAGTTTTTACCATGAAAGTTGTGAATATGTGTGATAAAAAAGCTTTGGTTGATTTGTTTGATGAATCTGATTATAATGTGGCTTCGTTATTGCTGGATAAATTAGCTGCTGCAAAATCACAGGTGAGTAAAACCTAAAAATACATTCTGTGTTTAATAAAAAAGTGTCTAATCACAGCTAGTTTGTGAGGATTTAAAATATTGATGATTTTATTGTATTGTAGATAAGTCCTGTTTTGGCAGTACAAGCTGGTAATAAACTTGAACATAGAAAATCTTATACACAGCAGCGAGAACAACAGAATTTTAAAGATAAACCTCACAACACTGGACGGTAAGTCTGAATGCATTTATTGTTTTATTGATTTACATTTAAATTTTTCCCTAGTGAACAAAAAAGCTGGGACAAACCCAATGATAGAAACGAAAAATCTTGGAGACAGGATACCAGAGATAATCGGTAAGTGAATATTTTTAAATCTAGTTATATTTTATTTTGGTTTTCCATTTTTTTTTTCATCATTTTCACATAATGTAGATTGTTTATTGAAAAATAATTTCATTTTTAATGTTTCCTTCAAAACAACCCTATTCTTATGCAGTTAACTTGAAATCCATTATTTTTTAATATGACTCAATGTGAAAACATTTTTTTCAAGCAATCCTAAGGGATCTTTCAAGAAAAGGTAATGAAAAATAAATTACGTAAACCTTACTTATGATTAAAAAAAACTAAAAATGGGAAATATTTAACCTATTTTTAGAAACATCATTCTTATCCACCGCATTTCCCAAATCTCAAACCTCAGAAATAAAGAAAGAAAGAAATTTATTGATCTCTACAAAAAGGTATACAATTTTATGTCAGTTACTTGTATAAATAAACAAACACAACATGTTTGGACACGTCATTACACACTAAAAGTTTAAAATTGATTTACCTGCATAAATCCAACATGATTACATTTATTTTACAATTAAGATGGAATTTTATTTATTTAATTGAAAGATGGAATTTTATTTATTTAATTGAATTTAAAAGAGTAAATCAATCTTCATATTATGAAGATGTGGGCCATTCAAAATCGAATACATCCTCAATCTCATAAAATGCCTGCCCCACAAGCGCCTGTTTCACTATAAATTTTAATTTTTTAAGTGTTAAGGTTTTCCATAATACTGGAAGAGTGTTATATATCTTACAGTAATAGAATTCTGTTTGCCTAGCTAATCAGGTTTTTGTATTTTGTATTATAGTTGTGTATCATTGATCCAGTGGTATACTTATGTTTATTTTTATGCACAAAAATGATAGCTTCCAAAATGTACAAACAAGATATTGTGGGAATCTCTAATTTAATAAAAATAGGCCTTGCATGATCTCTAACATTAGCTTTGACCATATCCCGTACTATTTTTTTTTCACAATAAAGACATCATTTGATGAAGTTGACGATCCCCATAGTAGTACCCCATATTGTAAATGACACTGAACTAGACCATAATATGCAATTCTAAGAGCTTCATTAGGTACTATACTTCTAATCTTTATTAAAGCAAAACGCCCTCTTGACAGCTTATTACAAAGTTTGTATGAGTTCTCCAATTTAGGGTATAATCGATGTGAAAACCTAGTAGTCTTACTCTGTTCTCCCTCTGAAATTTCCGTTCTTTTAGTAAAATTGATTTCTTTGGTTTTCACTTTATTTAGACACAGAACATTTGCATTGAAATATTATTCACTTTTTTCCTGTAACTCAGCTGACATTCCTTTCAATATATTTGGGTCTTTGCTGCTTACCACATATGTTGCATCATCTGCTTATATAAAAGTATCTACTATGTCAATGTAAGAAGGTAAGTCATTTATGCATAAAACAAACTATATATAGGGTGAAAATGAAGAGTATAGACTGTTCTAGACTTAGATGAATCACCTTATATATTAAATTTTTTTTGGTCAAAAGTATCCCAGCCTTTTGTCAGGGGTAATTTTATTCCATGTGGTTAGGTTGATAATAATTGGTCACTGCCATTGGGTTACACTGTCAAAAAAATTTCTTTTGTCTGAAAAATTTGATCATGTCACTAAACTTTTTATTTTTACCTATCTAGAAACTACGACAAAAATACGAACGAAAATAACGATACAAACTCTTGGCGACAAAATAACAAGGGATTCAGGTTAGTAAAAACCTCAACACATTAACATACTCTCTACTTTCATAAATATATTTTTCAGCCCAAACAGCCGCCTCGACAAATACAAAAACCAAGATGATACGTGGGACAACAGTGACAATAAATCTAATAACAATTCCAATTGGAGTACCTCAGCTCCAGCAGCTTCTGAAAGCACTTGGGAAGATTCTAATAACACTGAAACTCAAGGAGATAGTGGGTGGGGAGATAACAACGAGGATAGTAGAAGAAATAACGACTACAAAAGTAATCGAGGAGGGTAAGTGTTTTTAAATTGATTTATTAATGTCACTTTCATTATATTTTTTAATAGATTTAATGATAAAGGAGGTCGAGGAGGATTCAACAATAATAGAGATAGAGGAGACAGAGGTGGCTTCAATGGTGAAAGAGATAGAGGTGGCTTTAATGGTGAAAGGGATAGAGGTGGATTCAACAGTGAAAGACCTAGACGAGATAGAGGTGGTTCCTATAACGATGGAGGTGGATTTAGAAGCGATAGGGGTGGCAGAGGAGGTGATAAATTCGGCGGAAATTCCAGAGATGGATATAAACCGAGAGATTTTAAAAAGTGAGTATCAAATTGTATCAAAAATATTAAAATTTTCTACCAAATACCGTTTCCCTATGTTGGATAATGTACTGTTTTTAGGGATGGTTCTGAAATGAGTTCGAGCGGTTCGGAAAAAAGCTTCCACCGAGGTCCTAGAACGAGCTCCCGCGCCGACGGTGGACGCGGTGGAAAAAATTTCGACAAACCGAGGAGTTCGTATAAAGATTCAAGTTATGGAGGTGGTGGAGACACTTGGGAAACCGCCACATCGGCTGAGAATTCTTGGAACGTCAGTACAGTCGCTTCTAGCATAGATGCGGCCCCAGTTGACGCTACTTTTGTAAATTATGAAGTTGTCGGTACCGAATCGAAAGTTGTTATTAGTTGGTTCCATAATCCAGGATTATTTTACTGTCAGCTACTCAATGATCAGGTTGGTACATTTGAACTACTAACCAGTTTAATAATTTTAATCGATTCTAATATTACAGGATCAATTTAAAACCACAATGGAAGAAATTCACGATTATTACAAAGACAGAAAACCGGAAAAAGCCGCGCAAGGATCTCCCGTAATAGGACTGTTCCCTGAAGATAGCGTATTGTATAGAGCAAAGGTTTTAGACGTAATAGGCAATCAATATAAAGTTCAATACGTGGATTACGGCAATGTTTCAACAATTTCCAAGGTATGGCCGATCGATAAGAAGTTCATGACTCTCCCCGCTCAAGCTATAGCTTGCTGTTTAAATAACGTAGCGCCAGTAGGCGAACAATGGTCAAATCCTGATGGTTACAGCAGTTATTTCGATAAAGAAAATTTCCTATGCAACTTTGTTAATAAAGACGATGAAAAGTAAGGATTTCAGAATAACTTTCTCGGCTATTTAACCTTCTTATATTATTTTCAGAACCTTCGTTAATCTAATTCACAATTCGGAAGACGTTTCTCAATTGTTAGTGCGAGATGGGTTCGCGATATCAACTGCTTCTACGGTACCCGATATAGAAATCCCAATACTTATCGGGCAACAATTCAAAGCTACCGTCAAGAGCGTGAACAATTTGAGCGATATTATTTTGGCGTTAGAATGCGGCTTGGCTATCAGTTGTACCATGCACAATTTGGAAACTGCTACTGAAACATTCGAGGATACCCTCAAGGGTCTATTGGAGCAACAAGTGATTGTTTATGTGGATAATGTCTTGGAAGATTTTAGGTGAGTACGAAAAATATGGACATGAAGTGTAAATAGAGTTGGGATCTTGTAAAATTTTTTTCTCAGTCTTTTGAGAGTACTCTCTTATAAATAGACAGCATGGAACTAACATACATATTGCGAAAAAGTGCTGATTACACAAGTACGACAAGGAAAATATGAGAAAAACAACTTGAAAGAGAGAGAAAGAATAATTGTACGCGGTCATCGAGGGCGTGGCTAGCCGAATGCTCATTGCCCCCTTATTTTAACCGCTGTTGCTATAAGCGCAGATTAATTTGTGCAAATGATATTATCGTCTCGTTATCGTTGACTTTTTTTTTTTTCGAAGTCATGCACAATAGGTGAAACTAAACACTTTCATCCGGCAACATTGTCCTTTACAGAGAGAATTCTCTAGTTGGTGGTATTCAGTATGTTCCCAACATGGAAGGAGTGAGGGTGTTGAAGAAATAAAAAAATACAATCATAAGCCATGTTCGCGGGTCACAGTCCGAACCAGTTCAGGGACTATTCGTATACGTATTATAAAAAGTGGCGTTCGCGGTTAATATAATTCTGAATTTTTAATAATAGTTCGGTGTTCGCGGATCGGTTCGTTATTGATTCGGAATCAGTCCTAGCAGTTCTCTGATTTTGGTGAGGACTGAAAGTTCGGTTCAGCTGCTCATGCGCAAATGATCGATATGTCAGTTGTTTTATAAGACCGTTCGCGGTGTACTTAATTGTCAACTTGGTCAGAAACGATCAAGTTGACAAGATGTACAGGTTACGAAATAACGATTGTATTTTTTATTTCTTCAACACCCTCACTCCTTCCATTTTGAGAACATACCTAATACCACCAACTAGTGAATTCTCTCTGTAAAGGATAATGTTGCCGGATGAAAGTGTTTAGTTTTATCTATTGTAAAGGTAATTCTTATTTTAATTTTTTCAAGTTTATATTTTATGTTTAGAATAGGTGTAGGAGATACCTACTTATTTTATTTTTTCAATTCAATTTATTAGTGGAAGGGATTTATAGTTTATTAATTATGGTTCCTTCAAGAAATACTGTTTTATTTTCAAGTTACAACGGCTAAAATAATATCCTATTGTAGTTGGAAATTAATTGTCAACTTGGTCAGAAACGATCGAGTTGACAAAAATGAATTTTAGGATGTACAGGTTACGTAATAACGATTGTATTTTTCTATTTCTTCAACACCCTCACTTCTTTCATGTTGAGAACATACTGAATACCACCAACTAGTGAATTCTCTCTGTTAAGGACAATGTTGCCGGATGAAAGTGTTTAGTTTTACCTATTGTGCATGACTTCGAAAAAAAAGCAACAAAAATATCATTTGTACAAATTAATCTGCGCTTCTGGCAACAGCGGTTAAAATAGTGGGTCAATCAACATTCGGCCAGCCTCTGGAACTAAGTACACGCCTCGATGCGCGCGCGCAATTATTCTTTCTCTCTTTCAAGCTGTTTTTCTCATATTTTCCTTGTCGTACTTGTGTAATCAGCACTTTTTCGCAATCTGTATATTAGCATAGTCCGTCATTTATTAGCACCTATTGTCCATTTAATAACCAGGAGGAGTAATTTGAAAAGCTTTACTCACACCACTAAAAGTTACCAGATTAGTAACTAAATGGTGTGTTCCGAAAAAGTAGTCAACAGTCGTGTTCCAAATCTATTAAATATGCCTTGATTGATAGAGAAATCAGCCACGCATAGTCATAAGTTGATTTCTCGTCTGTCTAGTAGATTATTAAGATGTTAAACAGACCTGTATTATGTCACATGTAAAACTTTGTCCTGTTTCATATAGATTAGAACATACACATTCCTCTAATATAGCTGTTTTTAATTAGCAAATAACTGAATGCAATAAAAAGGAAGTCAATAAGTTAGTTTTTAACATTGTTTCCTAATTTTCACTATACTTTCACAAAACCCATTCTTTTATATCTTTTTTAAACCTTCGATAGCTTATAACCTCCATAGACTTTTGATGAAATATTCCCAAATATGTTAAAATACAATGCATATAATGAACAAAGAATAGTACATTTATCCAAAGGATTACACAGTTGAATTTAATTTGTTTCAAAGCTTGCAAAATTTTATCCAATATAGATCTCATTTTTGTTCCTCGAACAGCATTTTTAATTCACTTATCACAATTTTTCAAAAGTCTTGGTACTCCACTAATATTTGCTGCACTGTATTTTGTTACTCTACCTTGGAATTCCTTTAATAGTTAATGAATCTTTCCAATTGCTTGAGAAATTGTATATTATGAATGTATTTCATTTTTGACGGTCCTAAATTACCTATAAACTCACCATTTATATTGTTTCACCGCACTAAGCGAGGATAGGCAGATATTTAATACAAATGCTTACTAAAGTTTTTAAATGAACAGCTCCAACGAAACTAAAATAACAAGAGCGGATATATATTGAAATGAAATTAAATATTCAATATTTACAACATTTCAAAAACATAGACAAAATATGAATTTAAAAATAATAATTTCAAAAAAAAGGTTCAAGCTATAATAATATTAAAGATTAAAATATTTTAAAGCGTAAATAATAAAAATATATGTAAGAAATCTCAGAAAGTGTATTTGTAAAGGAAAACATGATTGATCATAAAGATGTATAAAGTATAAAAAATATTAGGAATGGAAAATGAAATGTAATGTTAAAAGTAAAGTTTTTTTTTTGTTATATGTATTAAATATATGTGAAAGCCATCAGATAAATTGTAAGAGGTGGGATGAAAGGTAATATGGATTTAAAAATAGAAAGAAAGTATTAAAATCTTTTGACAATATAATTATAGTACTTTGAAATTTCAAAGAAATTTATAGAATGGGTGACAGTTAAAAAATTTTGACAAATAAAAAAAAATAAAAATTTTAGAAGCTTATGAAAAGAAACTTCAATTTTGGGAGGTAGACAATTATTGATGGAGAAAGAAATCAACAATTTTTAAAAAATTTTGGAGAGTAGAAATCAAATTGAATTTAAAAAAGAAGGCTAATAAAATATAATATAAATTGTAAAGAAAAAAGGTGACACTAGCTGACAGAGGAAAGTATTTGAGAAATTTAGTTAAATAGAGGTTATAGTTGGAAAGGAGAGAAATGAAGCAATGATACATAAAAATTGAAATAAGACATACAGAAACGAAGAGAACATCTAATAGAGCTTGTCCATGGTAGTTGGGATCAGATTTTGAAGCGAAGAGAGCATCTAGTGAAACTTGTCCATGTGGGTATTCTGTATAAGTGTCTGACAAGAAAGTTCTGTAAGCAGCTCAGCAGACATTGACAAGTATCAATATTACACTAACAAATTGGTAAGAGATTTATTATCTTGTATTTCTGACACCTAGAAGGATAAAAGGATTAAATATGGCAAAGTTAAATTAAATAAGAAGAGAAGAAGATATAGTTAGTTTGTTAAGTAAAAGATAATATAAAGAGTAATAATTTTGAGGTTAGTTACAATTTTTGATTGATTAATTTAAACTACTAAATTTCTTACATATAAAATATTACAGTTTGAACTTTAAAATAAATAAAATATAATACTCACAGAATAATAATAATAATAATTGAATAATTAGAATCGATAAAACAAATAAAATAATTCATAGTTTTGACATCCATCTTCACATTCAGAATTTCATAACTTTTAACCGCCCTCTAACAGAGAAATTGCAAGTTATCTGAAGGCAATAAGAGTGTACGAGGGGTATATGAAAATCTATTTGAGGGAGATTTTTTTTTGAAAATTAGAAATAAAAAATAAATAAATAAATGATTATTGTTTCACATCATAGATATTTTATTTAAAAAAAAAATAGTATTTTTTTTACAAGTTTGTTTGTCAGGTTGGAACTATTCGACCCTGAGGTTAAAAGAATCTCATAATAAAAGTAAGGTAACTAATTATTAATAATTGTTTTTAAACAATTTGGCGCCCAACAAATATAAAAAATTTTTGAATAAAATAAATTGATTAAAACAAAAAAATATAAATAATTAAAATTTGCCATAATAACAAAAAAGGCACAAAATAAAATCATAACAATATATAGCTTTTAACAGGCCTTTTAGGCCCATAGCTTTGTAATTCCTCTCCATACTTTCCTATCTTTGGCCTTTTCTCTCCATCGGTTCACATTCTTTTCCTTCAGATCTTCTAGTACAACTTCCCTCCATCTTTTCCTTGGTTTGCCTCTTTTCTTCTTGCCTTCCGGAACTCTCCATGCTATTTGTTTCACTATTCTTCCTCCTTCCATCCTTTTTATGTGCCCTAACCACTGAAGTCTTTTTGATGTAATAGTTGCATCTATTTTGGGTTCACGATAAATGTTATATAATTCTTCGTTAGTCCTTCTCATATACACTCCTACTTTTTTCCCTCCCAGAATTCTTCTTAACATTTTCCTTTCCCATCTAATTACACTTTCTCTTTGTTTTTTGTTTAAAACCCATGTCTCACAACTATACAATACCGTAGGCTTCAATATAGTACTGTACAACCTTAATTTTGATTTCCTTGACAGATGCTTTGACCGGACTAGGTGATTTATTGCTCCTGCACTTTTGTTAGCTTTCATGATTCTATTTTTAATTTCCTTTTCTTCACTACAATTACTATTTAACAGGGTTCCTAGATATATAAACTCCTCCAAATATTCAAATTCGATGATTTCTCTATGGATTTCTACTCTAAATTTGTCATTTGTTGTCTGGTTTCCGAGTCTCATCAGCTTACTTTTCCGTTCGTTTATCGTAAGTCCCATTTTAGCGGCCGCTTCTATTAAATTCTTTGTTATTTCACCCAAATCCTTCTCTGTCCTTGAAATTATGGCCATATCGTCCGCATAACAAATAACTTGATGGCTTTTATAGTAAATGTGTCCCTCTCTATTCAATCTGCTGTCTCTTATAATTTTTTCTAATGCAAGGTTGAATAGTAATGCTTACTAAAGTTTTTAGTAGTAGTAGGGCTTATACAATGAAAGACTCTTCTGGGTGACTACAACCTGTCGAGATCAAATGAATGCATAAGTCAAAGTAAAACTGCGCTAAGAGTTTTGACAGGGATCCTAACGGGACATTGTCGCCTGAATGGGCACCTGAAAAAGCTCAAAATAGTGGAGGAAGAAGAATGCAGATTTTGTGGAATGGAAGAAGAAACCTCCATCCACATACTTTCCAACTGCACAGCACTCCAGAATCCTAGAGCACAGCACCTGGGAGATTACTGGATAGAAGAGGAACATTTGCCTGAGTTGAAGCCTGCAGACATCCTAAAATTCCTCCGGGAAATAGGACTAAAGGAACTACTAGTTTCTGAGACTCTCCTCAGAAACTGAGTAGAAGTAAGGGGGCACAATAGACCTTTTAGGTCTCAGTGAATGTCACCCCAAAAATCACACATACATACATACATACAAAGTTTTTAAATGAACAGCTCCAACGAAACTAAAATAACAAGAGCGGATACGATGACAAATTAAGTATCTATATCTGTCAGAACTATCAAAAATGAAAACTATCAGCTGATGTCAATATTAAAAAGTGTTGTGTGGAACTGGGCGGAATCTGACCAATCAGAGGTCTACAGAATTGCCAACTTAAATTCAAATCACTCCTCCTGTTTTTTAAATGAGGTATAGTTTCTCACAATTGTTGAAGTGTTGTAATTTTAATTTAAATCCTCAAGCTACTTTTAATATTCATCCAGGTTGGAAATCACACTTTACGATACATCAGGCAACAAACATGCTATACTCGAACCCGATGAAGGCTCTTACGAAACCGTCGACATTCCATGTCCCTTACTCATCTTACGTTCCGTCATTAGCGGTTACGTAACTTTCGCCAACGAAACGTCAATTTTCATCCAACCGACAGAAGTGGCCGACCAAGTATCTGCACTACTCGATCAATTATTTGAAGCCTACGATGGAAAACCCCACGAAAATACGATAATACCCGAAGAAGAAATGATTTACGCCGTCCATAGCGACGATACCAATTGGTACAGAGGAAAAGTTATCAGTTTCGATGATGAAAAAGCCGAGGTTTGTTATGTGGATTACGGAAACTCAGAAAGTGTAGCTTTTGCCGAGTTGAGAGAATTGGAAGCTCAATTTTTAGATATATCTATTTTAAGTATACAGGTAAATGAAAATATTTTCTTATAAAATTTTTAATTATGAATACAAATTTATTTTACTACAGATTACAGTTCCTTGCGACGCTAATGCATTCGTCGATAAAGATGTAACGGGAACTATTTATTTCGGTGAAGCTGGTTGGGAAGGTACCGTAGAAATTCTAGGTGTAACCAATACTGAGACTTTGATAGCGCCAGTTGAAATTACTGAATCTGCTTCAAGAGACGTTGAAATACCAACAGAAATTCCTGCTGGTGAAAACTTGGAAGTAGATTTTGCTGAAGTTGCAAATACGGAACAAACAGTGCCAACAATAGGAACTTCGGTAAGTAATTGTTAGCTGTCCTCTTTATGTCTTCTTTTAACCGAAGGCCAACCTGTTAAACTACTGCTTATACCAGCTCTATCAATTTTAGGAAAAAAAAGTTATATAACAATCGTATCTCTGGAGCTAAATGTTCCTATAAGTCCAACTCGTGATGCTCTTTCTTTCGTTCTTCTAAAATAGTCACACAATTCTTCCTTAGACTCGTAGATAAATTTGAACTAGTGCAAACTATGTATGTATAGTTTATTTACGATCAAAAGAGGATGACGCTGCAAAACAGAATATTGTGATGTTGCCAAGCTGTAGTTTTTTTCTTTACTTAACGAAAACCAGAAAGGGCAATCTGATGTTAGATTGACAGTTCTTAATAATCATGAATACAAACAGCGAATACAATCTCGTTCAAAATAGCTTAACAATGGTGTTACCATTCGGCATTTTATTAACTACACACTGCAGATTTGCCTAAATAATTAGTTATAAAAATAAACTGTTTTCTTAAATCTTCAAGAAACAATGAATTTAAAAGCACCAAAAAACTTGTAAATATTAGTCGATGATCAAATGTCAATAAACGTCAAAACAAACTGGGGAATTTCACTAGGAGTGCGTTCATAAACGTTAGAGTACACATTTCTCACACTTTTTTTACAAGCATCGTTCATAAATGAAATTTTTGTTACTCTGTGACTACTTTCCTAGCGTTCATAAATATACGGTATCCGCCCAAATAAACAGTACCGAAACAGAAAGTGCTGTGGAGTTGTTTATGTCATATGGATTTGTCATATTTGACTTAATTGTCATTAGTTGATATATTAATAGTACACTGCAGTTAAATTTGATTTAAAAATGGTTCTAACAACGGAAGAAAAAGTTTTTTTTTTATTTTCGTTCATACGGAAAAGGTCGTAATGATAATCAGAATCCACTTACTGTCAACCAAGAGCGTTATAGAGAGAAAATTATTATACCTTTTGTGAGAGATCTAAATAACTTTTGCCGTGCACGAAATCTACAGTTTCGCACACAATGGTTCCAACAAGATGGTGTAACGAGCCATACAGCTGTGCGCACTTTAGACTTACTCCGTCAGCATTTCGATAATAGAATAATTTCGCGGGGAACAGACTTCGAATATCCTTCTCATTCACCTGATCTGACGCCACCTGACGCATACATTTGGGGCATAATGAAGGACAAAATATTTCACTCGGAAAATCCGCCGGCGAATATTGCCGAAGTACGGGAAAGAATACAAAATATTTTTCGGCAGTTACATCACCAACTTTTTATAAATATGTTTATTGACTTACAAAATCGATATGAAGTTTGTTTGCGTCGAAATGGTGAACATTTTGAACACTTACATTACAGAAATTAAAAATTAATTTTTATTTTTATTTTCGGTACTGGTTATTTTGGCGGATACTGTACTTTGACATTTCCAATGTACACATTTCTAGACCGCGGTATGGAGCGTGGTAATATTTTATTGAGTTATCGGTTACCTAGAAACAAGAAAATACAAATACAAAATTTTTAAAAGAAAGAAATAGTTCCAATACAATCTCCACATAATTTTCTATTCGTTGTGACGCAACTTTTTTTTTTCATGATGAAGTATTGAAATTTCTTCTTCGTCGTCACTATCGCTCTCGTCGTCAATATCATCAAATAAATGATATTTTGCATCTAATGCAGCTGCCAATGTTACAAATTCACTTTGTTTTTGGCTCATCATAGTCGATATAAAAGCAAAGAGAAAAATAAAATAACATAAACAAAGTTGTGGAAAAGAACAGCAACAACGAAACTTACAAATTTTATAACTAGACGAGATGTCTGATTAATTAATTTAAATTTGACAGTTATGTTACCATAATGCGTTCCTAAATCACGGGTTACAATGTGCTCCATTTCAAATGTCAACCAATTCCATTACAGAGTTAAGTGTTACTTTGTGCATTTGTTTATGAACACACCCTAGTTGGTCTGACAACGTGTTGAAGTTTTGCCAACCCGTTAACTGTGAATTGCCCTGGCTGTTAAGGATAAATTGTATTCACGGTTGGTAAATTAATATTTATTCTGATAAGCAGGGAAGTAACTAAAAATGACGTCATAGTTTTTTTATCGTAAAAATCCTATATGTATGTATTTTGGGGTGACATTCACCGATATCTAAAAGATCTATTGTGCCCCCTTACTTCTACTCAGTTTCTGAGGAGAGTCGCAGAAACTAGTAGTTCCTTTAGTCCTATTTCCCGGAGGAATTTTAGGATATCTGCAGGCTTCAACTTGGGTAGGTGTTCCTCTTCTATCCAGTAATCTCCTAGGTGCTGTGCTCTAGGATTCTGGATTGCTGTGCAGTTGGAAAGTATGTGGATGGAGGTTTCTTTTTCCGTGCCACAAAATCTGCATTCTTCTTTCTCCACTATTTTGAGATTTTTCAGGTGCCCATTCAGGCGACAATGTCCCGTTAGGATCCCTGTTAAAACTCTTAGCGCAGTTTTACTTTTACTTATGTATTCATTTGGTTGTAGTCACCCAGAAGAGTATTTGATTGTATAAGCCCTACTAAATCTTTCCAATGGTCAGATTTTCTCGGCATTACCTATTTCTTCCAATATTACATTGGGGCTGATTCCGCAAAAGGGTTCAGGCCCCCAGAAAGGTATTTCAGTCCCCTCTTTCCTTGTTAATCTGCTATTTCATTTCCTTCTATTCTAGTGTGCCCTGGAATCCATATAGTCTAGGAGGAATCGGCGCATGAGTACCGAAAACTATTCCTAAATTTTTTGATGCGATCCTCTTCAAATTGCCCTACTGATGATATAAATGCATGTTGCCATGGGGCAACTCGATGCCATATTGTTTAAACTGAAATTGTTTAAACAATTGCAAGGAATTGTTATTTTTCAACCGGACCATTTTTTTTTTATATTCTTTATTGAAATATCATTGAAAAAGGTCCTATGACTTTTCACGATAAAGTTGATATTTCCTAAGTAAGGAATTTTTTAAGGTTCGAAAAATCTCAAATTTGGGTACTTTCGACCGATGAAAAATACAGGGTGTTTTAAAATGACACCTACAACGTTTGCATGTAGATACCTCTCGTAAAATTGGACAAAATGATATAAGGATTAAAGGGTCCAGCACATTTACTTTTCGAAATACAGGGTGTTGAAGTTTTGAAAAATTGAATGTTTCAATTCGATAACTTTAAAATGGATGGAAGGGGAAAATATTTTCCAATTTTTGATTCAGTGGTGTACATTTGGAAGAATATGTTACCTTTCTCCTCCCATTTTTTACGCCACTGACATTTGAAGCAGTTTTTATTCAATTTTGTATTCCTCAATGGTTTTCACGTGAAAAAAAATGGCCTTTATGTATAAAAAAATTTGTAGTTTTCAAGATATTTAATGATTTCATGAATTCTGCAAGATCACTTTTTAATAATTAATAAAAAAAAAATTCTTGTATTTTTTCAATAACTACCAAGTACTTATGGTTGGAATATGTAACAGGAACTAATTTATGAAACAGCAATGCATCTAAAACATTCGGAGAAGATTGTTGAAAATATTTGTCCCAACTAGTGATTTTCTTTGAAAAAAAAAATAGAAAAAATCCATGCAGCTACAGCAATTATTTCCGACAATCGTCAGTCTTTCCAACGAGAAAACGTTGCAAACTGTGTATAAATGTAAATGGACAAAGTTTTGGACATCTCTTCCAATTTGTTGGCTGCTTAATTCTTTTATTAATAAACTTTTGGACAAATATTTTCAACAATCTACTCCAAATGTTTTTAGATGCATTGCTGTTTCATAAATTAGTTCCTGTTACATATTCCAACCATAAGTACTGGGTAGTTATTTAAAAAATGTTTAAAAAATCATTAAATATCTTGAAAATTACAAATTTTTTGATATGTAAAGGTTATTCGTTTTTCACGTGAAAACGATTGAGGAATACAAAATTGAAAAAATTGCTTCAAATGTCAGTGGCATAAAAAATGGGAGGGGAAAGGTAACATAGTCTTCCAAATGTACACCACTGGATCAAAAATTGAAAAATATTTTTCCATCAAAATATGCCCTTTTACATTTAAAAAGGACCTGCCAAATGTCAAATTAATTTATTGATCCATTTTAAAGTTATCGAATTAAAACATTCAATTTTTCAAAACTTTAACACCCTGTAATTCGAAAAGTAAAGAGGCTGGACCCCTTAATCCTTCTATCATTTTGTCCAATTTTACGAGAGGTATCTACATGCAAACGTTGTAGGTGTCATTTGAAAACACCCTGTATTTTTCATGGGTCGAAAGTACCCAAATTTGAGATTTCTCGAACCTTAAAAAATTTATTACTTTGGGAATATCAACTTTATTGTGAAAATAGGAACTTTTTTATTCGTATTTTAATAAAGAATATAAAAAAATTTGTCCGGTTGAAAAATAACAATTCCTTGCAATTGTTTAAACAATTTCGGTTTAAACAATATGGCACCGGGTTGCCCCATGGCAACATGCATTTAAATCATCAGTAGGGCAATTTGAAGTGGATAGCATAAACAAATTGAGGTGGAATAGTTTTCGGTACTCATGCGCCGATTCCTCTTAGATTAATAGTAAGGTGACTCTATTGTTCTCGCCTAGTTCATTGAGTTTGTCTAGGCATTCCCACACCATTTTGGAACTGATTACACAAGAGCTCAGTGCTTTAATGGCTGCTTGACTATCCGACATTATGATAATCCTTCGTCTTCTGTATCCTTTATCAATATTGAACTGGGCGCACTTTCTTATGGCGTGGATTTCCGCTTGAAATATACTTGGGGTTTTTCCCAAGCTTTCAGGGTGTTTGGTTCCTGGCCCGCAAACTATACTCACCATTCAAAACAAAACTTTATGTGGCAATGTTGGGAAGTTATTTTTGAATATTCCAGATTAACGTACATGCTCTATTCATTTTGGAATCCGTGTGTTTGTAAACAACTTCACAATTTAATGGAGAGACAAATTCATAGTCACCCTACTGGAAGAAAAAAACATCTCCTAACTTTAGGACTTGAATAATAAGTTCCGAAGATTGACAAAGACCTTTATTATTCAGAATTCTACAATCTACTCTAGACTTTTAAGATGTATTGGCATAATTCAATATTTCAGGTTGTTATGAGTCACATAGATTCCCCTAGCGACTTCTACCTACAATTTAGTGAAAATCTAGATGCTATAGATAACCTACAAGCCGAATTACAAGAACAAATTGGTGAAATGGAAGTTCTAGTTAACCCAGCACCAGGAGTTCTATGTGCCGCTCCTTATTCCTTAGACCAAATGTGGTACCGAGCTGAAGTCTTAGATGCCGACGAAGACATAACAACCGTACGTTTCGTCGACTTCGGCAACACGGATGTCATCGATAATAGTACGACGCAAATTAAGACGTTGTCTCAAAAGGTAGGAACGTAAAATTTATTTATAATTATGTATGAACATTTTACTAGTGACGTCAAAATAGCCTTGAAAGTGTCGGGTCGGTATTTTAGTTCAAAAGCCAACCATTTATGTGGTTACAGTAAATGTATGCCGGTATCGGCTGTTGCTAAGAGAAGAGGGGAGAAAGGGAAATGATGGGTTTCTTTGTATTAGGGATGTTTAGAAGGTGATGGAGAAGAGTGCCCTAAGGTTGGAATGTATTAAACATGAACGTGATATCGCATCAGGGTAAAAAAGGAAGCAATAGAGGAGTTCAGTCTAAGGTCAGTGTGGCCAACAAAAAGTGTTTTTTCTGACAAGTATGACAGTTAAGGTCTTCCATTCAAAACATAAGATTTTTGCATGTTTTTTATCATTGCGAACATCTATATTGCTTTATTGAAATAATGAATACACCTCCGAAGCGTATATCTTGAAATTTAAAATGACTTTTTAGCTGCATACTCGACATATCGGTGGCCAATAATTCTAGGAACATTTGGCATGTCACCATTTCATTTCTGTTATTCTGTCACTAGTTATGCCAAATGTCAGTTATCTTTATTTTTGTTGATATTCGTTTAATTGTGTATGTCCATTTTCGATTATATTTTTGTAGCATTTATAGTTAGTTGTATCTCTATTCTTCTAATTAATTTTCCAATGACATCTATGGTGACATGCAAAGAGTTCCTAGAATTATTGGCCACCGATATGTTGAAGTATTCAGCTGAAAAGTCATTTTAAATTTCAAGATATACGCTTCGGGATGTATTCATTATTTTAATAAAGCAATACAGATGTTCGCAATGATAAAAAACATGTAAAAATCTTGATTTGAATAATAGACCTTAACTGTCATTTTTGTTAGAAAAAAAAAACACTTTTTGTTGGCCACACTGACCTTAGAATGAAACCCTCTATTTTATCGGTAAAATTGACTAAAGCAGTACTACTTTTAGAAGTTTCGGAGTTTCGAGTGAAAATGATAACGCTAGATCGAGGGAATGTTTTAAAAATATCGGGATTGAATCATATTATTCATAGCACACACCAATACTTATTTATGTGAAACGTTTTGTTATTTTTTTTCTTTAGCTTTTATCCCTAGCGATATACGCAACAAGATGTTCGCTGAAAATAGAGCCCATAGAAGAAGATTGGAGTCCTCTAACTCAAGGAGTTTTCGAAACGCTAACCAACGAAGGGAGTTTAACAGCCGAATTTTGTAACCAAGACGAAAAGTGCACTTACGTCGAACTGTATTCCAACGGAGTAAACATTAAGGACGCTCTAGTTTCGGAAAATTTGGCGAAAATTATCACCACAACTACCGAATCCAAACAGGTAATTTTTCTATTAGTCCAGTAACTGAACACCTGAAAATATCTAAAGCTCCTGAAGAGTCGCTGAAAACTTCACTTTTGGCTGAATTTGTAGGTCACGGCAGGTGTTTCCAAACGAGAAAAAACTTAACGCGATTGAGTTTACGGAAGGGGGGGAAAATGGCCCCCTAATTCCTGGAAAACGGGTTTGTCGCTAATATCTGGCTAAAAATGCGAATTAAAAAATTTTTCTTCGGGTAAAAAATGAAGATCGTCTTATTATTTACAAAAGTGGTTCCCATAATTTTTTTCGAAAATTCGATAGTTATCGAGATGCTGCTATGCCTGTAGGAATTCTGTTGTCTATGCAGGGGGCGGACGAATTGTTCCATAACTCGGCAAAAAATTGACATTTCCCGATTATTCAAAGTTCATCGCTATGGGAAGACCCGTAGCTATCATTCCATGTGACTTGCAGATCGTCCATACTTGACAAAAATATTTGAAAAAGTGGTCAAAGTTTTTTTCCACAAGATTTTGAGACTATTTTATTAATTCGTTCATATTTTTGTTAAAAATAGTCTTTTATCCTAATTTTTTTATAATGGAACCTTAGGACGTCTTGAATGATCTCAGAAATTTTTTTTCATATCTTTCTTGCGTTTTGATAAAAAATTGATTTGTTTATTTATTTATTTTTCACCGGTGTGATGAATTTCCCTGATTTCTGGAAAAAGATTGGATTTTATTAAAAATCAAAAAGTACATTTGAAAACTAGACACTCTAAGCTTTAAAATGATGTGCATTGAAAAGCAATATATAGGATGATAAATTTTTAAATCGCGCTTGTTCCACAGATTGTACAGAACTCCGAAAACGGCTGAAAAATGTAAATAAACAAATCAATTTTTTATCAAAACGAAAGAAAGATATTTAGAAAAAAATTTCTGAGATCATCCAAGACCTCCTAAGGTTCCATTATTAAAAAAAATTGGGATAAAAGATTATTTTCAAAAAAAATATCTTGTGAAAAAAAAAACTTTGACCGCTTTTTCAAATATTTTTGTCAAGTACGAACGAGCTGCAAGTCACATGGAATGATAGCTACGGGTCTTCCCATTGCGATGAACTTTGAATCATCGGGAAATTTCAATTTTTTGCCGAGTTATGGACCAATTCGTCCGCCCCCTGCATAGACAGCGGAATTCTTACAGGCAGAGCAGCAGCTGAAATGAGGAGAATTTTAGATCTCGTTATTTCGATAACTATCGAATTTTCCCAAAAAAATATAGGGACCATTTCTGTAGATAATAAAACGATCTTCATTTTTTATCGGAAGAAAAATTCTTTAATTCGCAACCCGTTTTCCAAGTTGTAGGGGGGCATTTTCCCACCTTTCCGTAAACTCAATCGCGTTGAGTTTTTTCTCACCTGCCGTGACCTACAAATTGAGCCCAAAGTGAAGTGTTCAGCGACTTTTCAGGAGCGTTGCCCCTTCATTTACTTTACTGTAAAAAAAAATTAGTTAATATTCATTTTTATATGTATTTTTCTTTTCTAGACCGGTTTCGTTAGCCATTTCAATTCCCCGTCAGAATTTTGGATACAATTAGAAAGTTGCGTCGACGAATTAGAATGGATCGCCGAACAATTGAGCTCGGCCGAAAACTTCCCCGACCTAACCGACTTAACGCCCGGTACTTTGTGTGCCGCTCTTTTCTCCGACGATCAAATGTGGTACCGAGCCAGAATCTTATCCAACACCCCAACAGAAATAGAACTACTATTCATAGATTACGGCAATTCTTGCACCAGCGCAAATTTGAAACAACTCCCCGAAGATTTAATTATCACGGCTCCGCTAGCTATGAAATGCAGTTTGCAAAAAAACGAGGGTATACCGACATGGTCGCCCGAAGCATCTGCTAAATTTACGGAAATTTCAGCGGACGGTCAAACTATTTTTACCGTTAAAAAGATTTCCACGGGCGAAACGTCAGTGGTGCAACTCTATTTGGATGATAAAGACGTTACAACCATGCTATTACCTAGTACTGAAGATGGGTACGTTAAAGGAATCGAAACGTTGGAGAATTTGAGTATAGAAAAGGAAAATGGCGAAACGGTCGAACAAGTCGCTTTGGAGCCTTTGGAAGGACAGAAATTGGAGGAGGAAGCTAAAGAGAAATTGGAGGAGTTGAACGAGCAAGGTATTGAGGGTTAAACTTTCTATAATTTTTTTTGGAGGATTGTTTCTTGTTGAATTTTTTTTTGTTTATTGTGTATTGAATTTCATAATTTTTGTCGTTCTGGTCTTATTGATATTTATAGTAGTTCATTTGTCTCTTTGCACTATAGTAGTTTATTAACTAATTAATCGGGGTTGATTATGAAGAAAATTTTATTGAAATTGCAAACATTTCTTGTTAAAAAATTGGAAATTGTAGTCTCTAAAATTCACACATTTTGATTGAATAGTTTTTTTTTAGCCAAAAAGCTATTTTCTTAGTATCATTTGTTCGAGTTATTCATTTTTAATAGTAGTTCATTTATCTAATTGTTCTCTACTAATTTGCTAACTAGAAAAATTCCATTCAGTGTAGTCCATCATCGAGAATATTTTTCTGATTTATTGAAGCTCTTTTGCTGTTATTTTCTACCATTTGAACTACTCCCTAAATCTAAATTTTAAATTATTCGTTTTTCGATATTTATAGTAGTTCATTTGCACATTTCATTGAATATTTTTTTTAGCCAACAAGCTATTTTCTTAGTGTAATTTTTTCGAGTAATTCATTTATAAGAGTAGTTCATTTGTCTCCTTGTCCTCTACTAATTTGTTAACTAGAAAAATTCCATCAAGTGTAGTTCATCATCGAGAATATTTTATTGATTCATCAAAACTCGTTTGCTGTTATTTTCTTACTATTTGAACTACTCCCCAAATGTAAATTTTGAATTGTTTGTTCTTCGACATTTAGAGTATAGTTCATTTACACATTTCTTTGAATAGTTTTTTTTTTAACCAAAAAGCTATTTTGTTAATTCCTTATTTCCAGTAATTCATTTATAAGAGTAGTTCATTTGTCTCCTTGTTCTCTACTAATTTGCTAACTAGAAAAATTCCATTACGCGTAGTTCATCGTCGAGAATTCTTTATTGATTTATCAAAACTCGTTTGCTGTTATTTTTTTACTATTTGAACTACTCCCTAAATCTAAATTTCAAATTGTTCGTCTTTCAACCTTTAGAGTAGTTCATTTGCACATTTCATTGAATAGTTTTTTTTTAACCAAAAAGCTATTTTCTTAGTGCCATTTTTCGAGTAATTCAGTTATAAGAGTAGTTCGTTTGTCTTCTTGTTCTCTACTAATTTGTTAACTAGAAAAATTCCATTAAGTGTAGTTCATCATCGAGAATATTTCATTGATTTATCAAAACTCCTTTCCTTCGCTTTTATTTTTTTTACTATTTGAACTACTCCCTAAATATAAATTTTAAATTGTTCGTCTTTCGATATTTAGAGTAGTTCACTTGCACATTTCATTGAATAGTTTTTTTAACCAAAAAGCAATTTTCTTAGTGTCATTCTTACTAATTTGTTTACTAGAAAAATTCCATTAAGTGTAGTTCATCATCGAGAATATTTTATTGATTCATTGAAACTCGTTTGCTGTTATTTTTTTCCTATTTGAACTACTCCCTGAATCTAAATTTTAAATTGTTCGTTTTTCGATATTTAGAGTAGTTCATTTGCACATTTCTGTTGATCCGAAAATTATTATTAGCGTCTTTTAACGATATTTACTTCAACAAGTATACACAAAAAGTAATTGTTTTAAATTTAAATTAATCTTTATTCTTATTATTTATTATTTACTTATACAATTTGAAACAATTCTCGTTGTTTTTTTTTTTTTAATTTTCTTTGGAGAATTTTTTGTAAATCTCGTATGTATCTTTTGTAAGATACATACATTGTTATAGTTGTATATTATTCAATTCCATTTTTAATGTTGCAAATAACTTATTTTGTATTTTGTTTGTATGATTCAAATAAATTGTGCAGACCCAACAGAAGTCCAGTTTATTTTGTGAAATGTGTCAACTATTTTTTAAATGTTTCTTAATGGTAAATAAGTTGAGTATCTTCAGGATTAACGTAGTGACGTTTGAACCTTTTTAATAACAAGCTGGTTCCAGAAATATTTGCAAAAAACTTCACTGGACATCCATTTAATTTGATTTGTGTAATGAAATTACCAAAAATAATAGTTCGTTTCATTTGATACAAATGCTTCTGCCTTATCTTCAGTGACAAATGAAATTTTAATAAAAATATTTACAAAAACTATAGTTTAAAAAATCTCAGTTACACTACCCTAACACCATCACTCAAACTTTACAGTGTGACACATATTTCAACAT